>JANAVB010042220.1:1362593-1491279 GCA_029216955.1 Iris pallida | reverse complement strand
GAATTCTTTTAAGGTGGGTAGAGTTGTAATGCTTGTTGTTCGTATAACGTATTTGGAATACGTAAACGTATTTTATCTTGTATTTGCATATCTTGGTTTGGCTTGGCTTGTTTACTCTCGGTTTGGGTTGGCTTGGTTTGGCCGGCTGGTTGCTTGGTCCATCATGGACCAAGGTGAACCCCCTACCTACCACCACCCATGATATTTTTCCCCACCAACCTTCTCTTCTCCATAACTCTCATTTATTTCTTCTTTCTTCTTCCTTCCTCTCCACAACTCCCCAACCATAGGCAAGTACAACTTGCTTCCACAAGAGAACTCCTTTTGATGGTTTCATTAGCTTCTTCTCATGATTCTAAAATATTAGAACTTGTCATTTTCTATTTGAGGCTTTAGTTCTTGTAGATCTAGAGTTTTGCTATTTTCGGATTTTTGGTAGTTTTGATCTATTAAACTTCCTTGTTTTCAAGTTTGGATGGTTCCATGTTTTAGAGAATTTCATTCTACCCAATTTTGACCTTTGGAAAGTTGGATTCGGACTTGTTTTGACCAAGTTATGAGCATTTGGAGTTTTGGGTTCCATCCTTGGAGTTCTTGCTGTTCTTGCCATTTGGAGAAGACAGTGAACAGTGAGCTGGCTTTTTAGCTTACGCCATTGAGCTGTACGCTGCTGTTTAGCGAGCGTACGCTAGCCTTCGTACGCTGCTGTTTAGCGAGCGTACGCTAGCCTTCGTACGCTAGCTTTCGTACGCTAGCCTTCGTACGCTGCTGTTTAGCGAGCATACGCTAGCCTTCGTACGCTGCTGTTTAGCGAGCGTACGCTAGCCTTCGTACGCTGCTGTTTAGCGAGCGTACGCTAGCCTTCGTACGCTGGTTTAGTGAGCGTACGCTAGCCTTCGTACGCTGCTCCTTTAGCGAGCGTACGCTAGCTTTCGTACGCTAGCTTGAGCGTACGCGTGCCTTGGTACGCTAGCTTAAGCGAGCAAGGGTACGCTGGCTCCTTTCGTACGCTAGCTCGAGCGTACGCAGTCTTGAGCGTACGCTAGCTTGAGCGTACGCTGACCTGTAGCTTGAGCGTGCCCTTGTGTACGCTGACCCTTGCGTACGCTTCCCATTGGAAGTGTATGGATCCTTTGGTATGCAGACCTGAGCGTACGCTAGCCTAAGCGTAGCCTAGTGAGCGTAGCCTGATTATCCTTGATCTTTTATAGCCCTGTATATTGATATTTTATTAGATTTAACGTCCATTTTATATCCTTACGCCTTTTGTCATGAACTTGATAATTGCGAATTTACTTGATATGTTTGGAATTGATTGAGCATGACATGATAGTGACCCGTAGTGGTGCACTCCTGACATGAGTAACCTAGCATGACCGGATAGTGGCCCGTCGTGGCGCGCTGACTCGTACACTTGACATGATGACCTGACATGTTATATCTTGATAAGCTGTTGCGACGGCTACCTGACATGACATGACCTGTATAAAAACATGGACACCGTGGGCGATTGTGCTTGTACAAATAAATCAGTCCTGTCTTGCATCATGTCTAGGGAGGGAGCTCCTGAGTACCACGGTCAGGAGTACCTATTGAAATGGACTAAGGTTAATAACTAGATTAACACATTAGTCATGAAGAGATTTCCCAGCTACAGGCAATCCGTTACCTGGGCGCGCTTGGGATCTGTAGCCTGCCGTCGAGTAGGGCACATTTCCAGCGCACTGTCATGTGTTGCACCCTTCAAGCTACTTAAGGGTACATGCGTTTCCTGGACGATGTACCCACCTGAATTCAACCCTAATCTTTCGACCTGGGTAGCCTGGATGGACTGCAGGGCTTGTGGCTGTGGAATAATCTCACTGCATTGTTAGTAATTAGGCTTGTGACAACCCTAGTTAGTTAAAGTATCAAGCCGTAATTCTTGCTTGGCCGTGAAGTGATTGGATGGAGTCTAACCAGTCTAGTCTTGCCCTGACCCTGTTCCAGACTATTGAATGACCAGAATGCTTGTTGTATTTTTTTACCGATAAATGGTGAGAAACCAAGCTCCGTTCAGACGAAGGGTTACAACCCCGGTCCTTGTTTGGTTTACGGGTTGTAACCTGGCTATCTGAATAGTTCCATGGTTATCTCATCGTATATCATCCTGATATGTTTCCTTTTATTCCAGTCCTTATTTTATTTATATTATATTCCTGTGCTGATTGCTGGTTTTAGTTCTTAAGTGAAGCCTCCTTTGTGGCACTTGCTTTTTGGGGTCTGACCCAGCTGGTTTTGTGTGGCCAGATTTCGGAGCAGCTCCAGAGGATCTACCGACTTTCCAGCCAGATGGTGGCCACTAGACGGAACCCTGGCAACGAGTGGGTTATTTTTGGCTCTCCCGCTCTATTGTAAAAATATTCCTTTGAGGCGTTTAGCTGACGAGCACCTGTTTAGCTCGGTTGTACTTTACTTACTGTCTGCCTACGGGCTGTAACATGATTAACAAATCCTAGGGTTGATCATGTATGACTGAACTCTTGCTAGTCCTAACATTTGTAACGACTAGCTTCATGATCAGCTGAATATATAATATTTGGGACGCCTTATTATTGTATATTTAATGATCATACATCTTGTAACATCTATTTACTTGCTTGTGATTGAGACAATAGGCTTGTTCTTGACCTTAAGAGACTGTTGGCTTGTAGATAAACCCTCATATATCTAGACAGCCGTGACCGTATAGCGAGATGGATTCCATTTCATATACGTAGCTGGCTATGTCTGCCCCGCTCTCCAGTATTCTGGTTCTGGGGCGTGACATGGTTTAAGTGGTGGTCCATTCAGGTCTTGTAAATCAAGATATGTGAGGGTTTACCGAATAGATGTCTCAATCAGTATTCGTCCTTGATCTCTGCTCGTATCTTCTGAAATCCCTGGATCTTGTCCTGATCATATGCTTGTATCGTTGATCTGTCCTGGTCCTTCCTTATTGTTCCCTATGTCGTCTTCTTCAGCGGCATTGTTCGTGGTCCTACCGACCAGCAAGGCGGAGCACCTCCCGCGGACCAGCAGCACCTGGAGACCAAGCCCAGTATTCCGGACTAGCCTCCAGAGTCGTGCCTTCTGGCGGAGAGCCACCAGTCCAGCCAGTTCAACCTGTAGAACATGATGACGGCACTTTGGTAGGACTCGTCAGGACCTTGATAGCTTCCCAAGACCGGCGTGGAGATGCCTTGCAACAGGCAGTGACGGATGCTTTGACCCGGGGTGGTCATCAGGGTAACAGCGCGGCCAACAGCTTCAAGCGCTTGAACCCTCCCTTCTTTGACGGTAGTGAAGATGCTATCGCGGCAGATGCATGGCTTCAGGACACAGAAGTGATTCTAGAAGCAGCCAAGACTCCAGAGAATGAGAAGGTGGCAGTTGTGCGCCTGCAGCTATTGGATCTTGCCCGCAGCTGGTGGGCAGCACAGGCAGTTGGGTTAGCAGCACCCATTCCATGGGCAGTATTCAGAGAGAGATTCCAGACCAAGTATTTTGATGCTGTAGCTCGGTACGATCTACAGACGAGGTTCACAAATCTGAAGCAAGGAGGCAGGACGGTCGATGGATATACGGCCGAGTTTTCCAGACTCAGTCGGTTTGCTCCTACCTTGGTGGCAACCGAGTATTATAGAGCCCAGCGATTCCAGCAGGGACTTCACCTAGAGATCTTGTTGGCAGTTGAGCAGTTTGAGCATCAGACTTTTGATGCAGTCTTGAGAGCAGCCCGGAGGCATGAGTATACCTCACAGAGGATTGTGGATAGGACCGGAGGTCGGAAGAGATCTCACGGCCAGATGAATCAGTCTTCAGCACCAGTCCCGGCAGCCAGGGCCTTGACTATTGGAGCTCCGAGGCGAGCGGCCTCAGTAACGTCGGTTCAGCATTCAACTCCGATGTACCCTCAGCAGCAGCAGAAGCAGAAGCAGTCTTCCGCAGTGGGATGTTCTCATTGTGGGAAGCCAGGCCATGTGGTGGCAGAGTGCCGTAGGGCGCAGGGTTTGTGTCTGGCTTGTGGAGCCCCAGACCATAGGGTTGGATCCTGCCCGAACAGGGGTGGTTCATCATCGTCCAACCTTTCTAGCTCTTCGGTGAGAGGACCAGCACCGATCCAGCAGCAGCAGCAGCAGTATCCATTGATGACGTCCTTGCCACCTCAGTCCCAGGCGTTTCAGCAGCAGAGCCCCCAGCAGTATGCGCAAGCCCAGGCCTTGAGTCAGAATAGGTAGCGAGGATATCAGCAGAGGGGACCACACCCGAGGGCACGGTCAGGCTATGGTGATGACCGTGGAGGAAGGATTGGCACCAGGAGAGGTAGTGGCAGGTACTATTCTCGTCAACTCCTTTCCAGCTTCAGCTTTATTTGATTCTGGTGCATCGCATTCATTTATGTCTGCACGATTCGCGACACGGGTAGGATTGGAGCCCGAGTCATTATCAGTAAGGCTCAATATACTTACTTGTAACGGACTTGTAGGAGTAGATAGAGTGTTTTCCTCGTGTCGGATCGTAGTTAGCGGTAGGAAGTTCCCCGCTAGATTGATAGAGTTCCCGATGGCCGATTATGATGTGGTCCTAGGGATGGATTGGTTGAGGAACCAGTATGCTAGAATAGACTGCCATATTGGTAGGGTTATTTTTAGCATTCCAGGAGAGCCGGAGTTTTCTTTCTCTCGAGGTGAGGTTGAGTCATCTCCTCCAGTATTGCGGATGGCAGTAGTAGCAGTTCAGTTGCCCAGGATAGTCGAGGAGTTTCCAGATGTTTTTCCAGAGGAACTTCCAGGTATGCCTCCGGAGCGGGAGATCGAGTTCACTATAGACTTGATTCCCGGGACAGCCCCAGTATCAGAGAGAGTCTACAGGATGGCGCCGTCAGAGTTAGAGATATTGTACAAGATGATTGAAGAGCTCAGAACCAAGGGGTTCATTCGTGCTAGTGGATCGCCTTGGGGAGCCCCGATGCTTCTTGTAAAAAAGAAGGATGGTACGTCCAGGTTATGTGTTGATTATCGTACCTTGAACTCAGTGATAATCAAGAACAGATACCCACTTCCGAGGATAGATGACTTGTTTGATCAACTCAAAGGGGCATCAGTATTCTCGAAGATTGATTTGCGTTCAGGTTATCATCAGATCAGAGTCAGAGAGCAGGACATCCCGAAGACAGCTTTTAGATCGAGATATGAACATTGGGAATTCCTTGTTATGCCTTTTGGAGCAACCAACGCGCCGGCAGTATTCATGGACCTCATGAATCGCATCTTCATGCCTTACTTGGATCAGTTTGTGATCGTGTTCTTGGATGACATCCTGGTCTACAGCAAGAGTGAGGCGGAGCATGAGCAGCATCTCCGTATAGTTCTTCAGATCCTCAGAGAGCACCAGTTATATGCCAAGTTTAGTAAATGCGAGTTCTGGCTCGATCGTATTTCGTACTTGGGTCATATCATCACCAGAGGAGGAGTAGAAGTGGATTCCCAGAAGATTGTGGCTATTGAGTCATGGCCAGTGCCCAGCACAGTTGCAGAAGTTCGCAGTTTCCTCGGATTGGCTGGCTACTACCGGCGGTTTGTTTCAGATTTTGCTCGGATTTCAGCACCATTGACCCAGTTGACCCGCAAGGATGCACAGTTTGCTTGGACAGCAGAGTGTCAGAGTTCTTTTGAGCAGTTGAAGCGAGGATTGATAACAGCTCCTATTCTCACGCTTCCAGATGGAACCGAAGGATTTTCAGTGTATTGTGATGCTTCAGGCAGAGGTTTAGGATGTGTTCTGATGCAACATGGAAAGGTAATAGCTTATGCGTCACGACAACTTCGTGATCATGAGAGGAATTACCCAACCCATGACTTGGAGCTGGCAGCAGTGGTGTTTGCACTTAAGTTGTGGAGGCACTATTTGTATGGAGATAGGGTGGAGATTTTCACCGACCACAAGAGCCTGAAGTATGTTTTCACCCAGAAGGATCTTAACATGCGTCAGAGAAGGTGGCTGGAGCTTCTTGTGGATTATGATGTCAGCTTGCAGTATCATCCTGGGAAGGCCAATGTCGTAGCAGATGCGTTGAGCAGGAGGGCCGGAGCTTATTTCCTAACAGCGCAACCAGAGCTGTTAGCAGATCTTCAGAAGATGGGTATTGAAGTCGTTCTCCCTTCCAGTGTGGCCTTAATGGCCAGTATGCAAGTTCAGTCCACTATAGTCGAGAGGATCCGGATGGCAGAGTCGGCAGATTCCAAGCTTCAGCGACTCAGAGCAGAGTGTGAAGCAGGACGAAGACCAGAGTTATGTATTCATGAGGATGGTACACTTCGACATGGTAAGCGTCTTTGTGTACCCAATGGAGATATCAGACAGGAGATCATGTCAGAGGCGCACAGTTCTCAGTATTCCATCCATCCTGGCAGTACGAAGATGTACCGTGATATCCGTCAGCACTTCTGGTGGAATGGCATGAAGCGGAAGATAGCTCGGTTTGTCTCTCGGTGTTTGGTTTGCTAACAGGTTAAGGCCGAACATCAGAGACCGGCTGGACTTCTTCAGCCCTTACCGATTCCAGAATGGAAGTGGGAGCATGTGACCATGGATTTCGTGACTGGATTACCTAGATCCCCAGCTGGTAGAGATGCTATCTGGGTTATAGTTGATCGGCTCACGAAAGTGGCTTACTTTCTTTCCTTCAGAGTTGGTCAGTCGACGGCTCAGCTAGCGGAGATGTACCTCAGGCAGATTGTCAGATTGCACGGTATGCCAGTCAGTATCACCTCGGACCGAGATTCAAGATTTACGTCGCACTTTTGGCGTAGCTTACAAGAGAGTTTGGGGACTCACCTCCAGTTCAGTTCAGCATATCACCCGCAGACAGATGGCCAGTCGGAGCGCACGATCCAGACTCTTGAAGACATGTTACGGTCTTGCATACTTGACTTCGGTGGTTCATGGGAAGATCATTTGCACCAGGTGGAACTCTCATACAACAATAGTTTCCAGGCCAGTATCCAGATGGCACCGTTCGAGGCACTGTATGGCAGGAAGTGCAGATCCCCGTTAGCCTGGGATGATGTTGGAGAGAGGCAGATGCTTGGTCTAGAAATGATTGCCCAGACAATTGAAGTGGTCAGGCGAGTCAGAGATCACCTTCGAGTTGTCCAAGATCGCCAGTGCCATTGGGCCGATTCTCATCGGCGCCCTCTCGAGTTCTCGGTCGGCGATCATGTATTCCTGAGGATTTCGCCTAACCGTGGCGTCATTCATTTCGGCGTACGGGGCAAGCTTAGTCCTAGGTATATAGGACCGTTTGACATTCTGGAGCGAGTAGGAGATATCCTATCATCTCGCTCTTCCGCCGTCGCTAAGCGAGGTGCATGACGTGTTCTATGTATCCCAATTACGATGGTACATCCCGGACCCGAGCCATATCCTGGATCATTCGGAATTGATTGTTGGTACCAACCTTTCGTATGAGGAGAGGCCCGTGTCTATATTGGATCGAAGAGAGAAGATCCTCAAGAACAAGACTATCAAGTTAGTCCGAGTTGCTTGGGGTCATCACTCTTTGGGAGAGTCAACGTGGGAGCGTGAGGATGATATCCGATCACGATATCCCGACTTGTTTGACTCGTGAGGTATAATATCTTTCTTATGCCTTATGCCATCAATTCCTTGCTTGCATGATTGATGATTGCCTAGTATAATTGCCTGTGAATAGTGTAGCTTGTTCTTGTCCCTCTAGCCTCTTAATTAAATTCCGAGGACGGAATTCTTTTAAGGTGGGTAGAGTTGTAATGCTTGTTGTTCGTATAACGTATTTGGAATACGTAAACGTATTTTATCTTGTATTTGCATATCTCCTTGGTTTGGCTTGGCTTGTTTACTCTCGGTTTGGGTTGGCTTGGTTTGGCCGGCTGGTTGCTTGGTCCATCATGGACCAAGGTGAACCCCCTACCTACCACCACCCATAATATTATTTCCCCACCAACCTTCTCTCTCCTCCATAACTCTCATTTATTTCTTCTTCTTCTTCTTCTTCCTCTCCACAACTCCCCAACCATAGGCAAGTGCAACTTGCTTCCACAAGAGAACTCCTTTTGATGGTTTCATTAGCTTCTTCTCATGATTCTAAACCATATTAGAACTTGTCATTTTCTATTTTGAGGCTTTAGTTCTTGTAGATCTAGAGTTTTGCTATTTTCGGATTTTGGTAGTTTTGATCTATTAAACTTCCTTGTTTTCAAGTTTGGATGGTTCCATGTTTTAGAGAATTTCATTCTACCCAATTTTGACCTTTGGAAAGTTGGATTCGGACTTGTTTTGACCAAGTTATGAGCATTTGGAGTTTTGGGTTCCATCCTTGGAGTTCTTGCTGTTCTTGCCATTTGGAGAAGACAGTGAACAGTGAGCTGGCTTTTTAGCTTACGCCATTGAGCTGTACGCTGCTGTTTAGCGAGCGTACGCTAGCCTTCGTACGCTAGCTTTCGTACGCTAGCCTTCGTACGCTGCTGTTTAGCGAGCATACGCTAGCCTTCGTACGCTGCTGTTTAGCGAGCGTACGCTAGCCTTCGTACGCTGCTGTTTAGCGAGCGTACGCTAGCCTTCGTACGCTGCTGTTTAGTGAGCGTACGCTAGCCTTCGTACGCTGCTCCTTTAGCGAGCGTACGCTAGCTTTCGTACGCTAGCTTGAGCGTACGCGTGTCTTGGTACGCTAGCTTAAGCGAGCAAGGCGTACGCTGGCTCCTTTCGTACGCTAGCTCGAGCGTACGCAGTCTTGAGTGTACGCTAGCTTGAGCGTACGCTGACCTGTAGCTTGAGCGTGCCCTTGTGTACGCTGACCCTTGCGTACGCTTCCCATTGGAAGTGTATGGATCCTTTGGTATGCAGACCTGAGCGTACGCTAGCCTAAGCGTAGCCTAGCTTGAGCGTAGCCTGATTATCCTTGATCTTTTATAGCCCTGTATATTGATATTTTATTAGATATTTAACGTCCATTTTATCCTTACGCCTTTTGTCATGAACTTGATAATTGCGAATTTACTTGATAGTTTGGAATTGATAATTAAGCATGACATGATAGTGACCCGTAGTGGTGCACTCCTGACATGAGTAACCTGGCATGACCGGATAGTGGCCCGTCGTGGCGCGCTCCTGACTCGTACACTTGACATGATGACCTGACATGTTATATCTTGATAAGCTGTTGCGACGGCTACCTGACATGACATGACCTGTATAAAAATGGACACCGTGGGCGATTGTGCTTGTACAAATAAACCAGTCCTGTCTTGCATCATGTCTAGGGAAGGAGCTCCTGAGTACCACGGTCAGGAGTACCTATTGAAATGGACTAAGGTTAATAACTAGATTAACATATTAGTCATGAAGATTTCCCAGCTACAGGCAATCCCGTTACCTGGGCGCGCTTGGGATCTGTAGCCTGCCGTCGAGTAGGGCACATTTCCAGCGCACTGTCATGTGTTGCACCCTTCAAGCTACTTAAGGGTACATGCGTTTCCTGGACGATGTACCCACCTGAATTCAACCCTAATCTTTCGACCTGGGTAGCCTGGATGGACTGCAGGGCTTGTGGCTGTGGAATAATCTCACTGCATCTTGTTAGTAATTAGGCTTGTGACAACCCTAGTTAGTTAAAGTATCAAGCCGTAATTCTTGCTTGGCCGTGAAGTGATTGGATGGAGTCTAACCAGTCTAGTCTTGCCCTGACCCTGTTCCAGACTATTGAATGACCAGAATGCTTGTATTTATTTTACCGATAAATGGTGAGAAACCAAGCTCCGTTCAGACGAAGGGTTACAACCCCGGTCCTTGTTTGGTTTACGGGTTATAACCTGGCTATCTGAATAGTTCCATGGTTATCTCGTCGTATATCATCCTGATATGTTTCCTTTTATTCCAGTCCTTATTTTATTTATATTTATATTCCTGTGCTGATTGCTGGTTTTAGTTCTTAAGTGAAGCCTCCTTTGTGGCACTTGCTCTTTCTGGGGTCTGACCCAGCTGGTTTTGTGTGGCCAGATTTCGGAGCTGCTCCAGAGGATCTACCGACTTTCCAGCCAGATGGTGGCCACTAGACGGAACCCTGGCAACGAGTGGGTTATTTTGGCTCTCCCGCTCTATTGTAAAAATATTCCTTTGAGGCGTTTAGCCGACGAGCACCTGTTTAGCTCGGTTGCACTTTACTTACTGTCTGCCTACGGGCTGTAACATGATTAACAAATCCTAGGGTTGATCATGTATGACTGAACTCTTGCTAGTCCTAACATTTTGTAACGACTAGCTTCATGATCAGCTGAATATGTAATATTTGGGACGCCTTATTATTGTATATTTAATGATCATACATCTTGTAACATTTATTTACTTGCTTGTGATTGAGACAATAGGCTTGTTCTTGACCTTAAGAGACTGTTGGCTTGTAGATAAACCCTCACGTATCTAGACAGCCGTGACCATATAGCGAGATGGATTCCATTTCATATACGTAGCTGGCTATGTCTGCCCCCGCTCTCCGGTATTCTGGTTCTGGGGCGTGACAACAAATCCTAGGGTTGATCATGTATGACTAACTCTTGCTAGTCCTAACATTTTGTAACGACTAGCTTCATGATCAGCTGAATATGTAATATTTGGGACGCCTTATTATTGTATATTTAATGATCATACATCTTGCGACTTTACTTACTTGTGGTGATTGAGACACTAGGCTTGTTCATGACCATAAGAGACTGTTGGCTTGTAGAAAACCTCACATATCTAGACAGCCGTGACCGTATATCGAGGTGGTTTCCATTTCAATATACGTAGCTGGCTATGTCTGCCCCCGCTCCAGTATTCTGGTTCTGGGGCGTGACAGGTCATGCGGCGGTACTTTCATAAAGCCCGCAGGGATCGGATAAGTTCTGGCGGACCACGTGAAAAAAAACATATGCGTGCGAATCTATGCGGCCCAGTGTAGCTTATGCGACTTTGTTGGCAAAGCACATATGCGGCCACAATGGCTATTCTTATGCGGCTTGCGGCTCGACCATAGGACGAACATGCGATTCACATGAAAATAAGGGCTCGTGCATAAAGCATGCGACGTAGCCATAGCAGTTAGGGTTCTTCAAAATCACATAAAGTCCTTACCAGCAATGGGAGGATGGACATCAGGGTGAGCTGCGGGCATACGGCCGACGGAGGAACGGCCGCGGTTGAAGTAGAGGCAGTCTTCTTCGACGAAGATGTCGCCTTCTTGCCCTTAGCCGCAACGGTCTTCTTGGGAGCCATTGGCAATTAAAGAAGAGGATGACAATGGAGTAAGAAAATTTCAAAGTGAAGGAGAAAGTAAAGAAGTTTTCTCTCTCAAACTCCTCCTATTTATAGGAAGACAAGAGAGGAGGGAACACATAGATTGACAACCGCCTCGGAAAAGACGAAACCGACTCCTCAGATTTCGTCCCCTCTCTCATAAAGGAGATTCACCCAGAGCATAAAATCCAAAAGATTTAATGAGCCGGCCCTTGGGATCTCCCCTAAAGACGGCACTAAAACAAATTTAAGGCAATTAATGACGCGCACACGTGGCAAGGAGCTATGCGGCCCAAAAGTCCCTATGGCTGATTGACTCAATACGGCCGAGTCATCCATGCGGCCGAAACATCCATGCGGCCGAGACATCATATGCGGCCAGAAGAATACATGGCCATGCTTCTTATTCAAAGTATTTTAATTTTGCAAATTGAAAACTTTGAAGGGGGTCTTGTAGAAGCATGGAAAAGAATAAAGAAGGACCCATGCGGCCAGAGAGCCCCCTGCGGCTCAGAAAGTTCATACTGCTCAAGTATCTATGCGGCTCGAGCGTCTATGCGGCTCAAACAAGTCTCATGCGGTTCAAAGAGGAGCCACGTGGCCTACAAATAGCTCTCTCATTTTGTATTTAATGCCTTGACGGCTGACAGCTTTGACGAAGTGACAGTTCTGACACGAAGATATCATTATGACTCCCTCATAATGATGGACTCCTCGGGAAGCGAAGAAAATCTCTGACATAATCCTCCGAGAGTCAGAAATTGTCATGCGGCCTTGACACGAAGACTAGCTCCATGCGGCTCATGAAGGCCAGCCCCATGCGGCTCATGAAGGCCAGCCCCATGCGGCTCATGAAGACCAGCCCCATGCGTCTCACGAAGACCATCTCCATGCGGCTCACAAAGGCCATCTCCATGTGGTTCACTCATACTCATGCGGCTCAAATCATTACCATGAGGTCCAAATATTTTGGGGAGGCCACTCTTAGGCAGCCTGGACACATGGCCAGCTTTATGCGGCCCAACTTTCCTACGGCTCAGACACGTGGCATGATAGAAGGACACATGGCATCAAATTGATCGAAATCTCTCAACAAATCCCAATGAAATATTGGGATCAAAACAGATCATTTGTAAATAAGCCAATTAAAGACACTGTCGAGGAATCCGAGGTTGGCATGACAAATTAGGAGGATTTATGTCAATCACATTAATTATCCATAAAAGATTTGATGCAATCATATTTATTGCTCAAATCTCGATGAACGGCCCAGATTTAATGATCCTTAGCCGCCAACTTTCCAGAATAGGCAATCATTGTAAACCCTAATGATGCCCCCCCACTCTTATAAATAGCAGGGTGCCATTCCCTTGCGAAGACACACAGAGATACGGAGAGACACATATACACAGAGACAGATACAGAGAGAGATACAGAGACAAACGCGCATAGAGAGCCAGAGAGCCTGAAGAGAGAGAGAGCATTTCTTCATCAACGCCCGTCAGTTCTTCTACAGAGTCCAAAAGCTGCACCCGATCGTCCAAGGAGTAAGGCAGAGTGGCCGTCACTTTTCCGAGCCTCTATCGTCACCCCCCAGAATCTAAAATAAACAATTGTACTTAGACTGCTGTACCTAGGTTTTCGTTCCTAGGCTTTTTTTGTACAAGCGAGTTTGTATTGTGAAGTAAAAGTCCAGTCCTCCGATAATTGTTCTGTCCTTTTATATTTCATGGCAAACACAAACCTTCGACGTAAGTGCCTTCTGGCTATAAATAGGATTGGCTTCGCTCTCGTATAGGGCACCAGTGGCCTACGTCCGTAACGCTCAGAGAACGTCAGAGGGCATCAATATAGGGTACGTCCATAACGCTCAGAGAACGTCTGAGAGCATCAATGACCTGCGTCTATGGCGGAGCTTACAGGGTAAAATAAGGAAGTACAAAAGTGGCACATACGTCAAGGAATTGTTCTTCCCTCCCAATGCCTAGTATTATCATCTCCGTGACTCATATAAACCTCTAATAACCGCCAAGTCTACTAATCATGCAAATCTATTGACAGTTATTTCTAACCGTCGCTCGTCTCATACGTATCGGTGGCCAGCCGACTATGCGAGTCCGTGTCCTACATATGACTCACAACTCGTGATAAAGCATATGTCAAGGCCATATGAGATATACCAATACCTCATTTCAGTGGATGGTCAATTGTACTAAGTCAATGCAGAAAAGAAGTAAAACAGTAAAAACGACTAATACAGTCGCTTGCACCCAAGTATGACTTGGACGCAATGAGATAGAATCATGCATCATATAATAAGAACTGAATAAAAATAGCAAAAAATAAAGTAACAATATAAGACATATATAATGGCAAGGTATCTTGCTTGAGGGTGGCGCGTAGAAATAACAAAGTCTAGTGATCGGATCGATAGCAATAGAAATTCAGATCCCGCAAACGACACCGGATGCTGAAATAAATATCACGAATATTTCTTGTATAAAAGATATGTCTAAAAATGCCTATCCAAAAGTCCAATTCTGGACACATGGGCAAAATTATAATTTTGGATCAAAATAATGTCCGCCGTTCGATCTGTTTTGTACTAAAAAGCGTGCCAATACTTGTAAAAGCGTGAAAAAGGATATTAATTTTAATCCCACATCGGAAAGGAAAGAGGAGAAGTCTTATTCCACTCTATATAAAGAGCTCCCTTGCCTCCTTTAAAAGGGGCACCAAAAAAAAAAAAGGAGCCCGTTCGAGCCACAAAAAGTTACAACAGTACCTCTTCTTCTTCTGGATTGGCTGCATGTTCTTTACTTGCCATCTTGGCAAGGAAAAGTTGGGCTACTACGAAGAAATCCAAGACAGCACGGAACATCGCCCTCAATGTGCTATGCCAGCAACCAGCCAGAAATGTGTGCTGAAAACCACGCGTACGACTAATAGCAGGATGTACAAAATTTGACTCAGGTGCTTTCGCACCCGGAATGGGTCAACTCTAAAAGTCCCTATCTCGCTTGGGCGCATCTTCTGCGTTTGGAACCAAGTCGTGCGAGGCAAAACTTGTAACTTTGAACCCATGCGCCAACGTGGGTTGTGCGCATGAAGTGGGTTCAAGTCGCAATACATGTTGCTCCCCCACCAATGATCTGGGCGTATCTCATGCGCTGGAACTGGATCAGGGGGTACAACATTCATATGACTATCCCAGCACTTGGCCTCGCCATACGCCTGAAGGGGGTGTGAAAGTGAAACTCTTTCCTCATGATTTGTGTAATATGATCACTCACAAACGCAGATCAGGAGAGCTGACCATTAAGCACGATGCGCCCCTCGTGGGGCATACTTGTGCTACGGTCTCCATCAACTGCTGCTGCCATAAAACAGTGGCTCCACCACCAAGGTAGTCTGTGTTCCAGCGACTTCAATCTGCTGCACCTGTCTGACATTATCTCGAAATATGATGCCAATTGAAGACTTTATAACAACCTACTCTCAACTAGGTGCATCAATCTGTTGTCTCAGCTAGGCGCATTGTCTCAGCCCAGCGCATTAGTCTACCAGCGCATCACTCTGCCCCGTCAGAGTGAATCACTTCCTTGTCAATGCACAGGCGCATCAGCCAGCCCGGGGCTCTTCCATCGTAATGAGGCTTGGGCACATCAAACCCAAACCATGCATTCAACTTGGCACCCAATGCCATCTTATAGAAGAATACTGTTGACAAGGGGATTGAACGTAAACTATCGTGTCTATTTTCGGTGCATCTCAGTCTTCTGAAGGAGTTCATTGTCAAAGCTTCTTCGAACAAGGAGATCAGCAATCCACAGTGCAGCGTCTCGCCAAGGAGAGGACCGATCAAGTTCATCTCCATTTGGGAAGAAAAGTGAAACAAGGAATAAAACTATTCTTCACGCTGCTACTAATAGGCCAGGACAAATCAAACCCATGCGCCAAATGGCAACTTTCCCGAAGTCAGTACAATGAAATTGTATTTATGGTAATGAATTTACCCCTTCGAATTCAGCATCAAAGAAGTCATTAAATGCCTCGAAGAACTAAACAGACGGGCCAATAAGGATGCGCTATGCGGTAGATGCGCCGTCATCACCATGCACTCCGTACCGATGCGCCCAATGGAACATAGACCCATGTGCCTAGTACGACACAAACTGATGCGCCCACTTCAACTCGTCACCTATCAAGCATTTAATGCTATATGACAGAGTCGGTAGCACGTTTCCCGAAGACTGAATAGTTGGCAGCTTTTTGTAGAAAACGAAGAGCCGTAGATGTCAACATCATCATTACTTACTTTTGTCGGTTACATCTGTCCTTGCCACGTGGCCGACCGATCACTCGCATGCGCCTCCGCCGCTATGCACCTTCATCGCTATGCGCCTCCGCCGCTATGCGCCTCCGCGCTATACGCCTCCGCCGCTATGCGCCTCCGTCGCTATGCGCCCAAAAATTTGCATGTGCCTCAAAAGCAATGCGCTTCCGACTTACTCCTGATCCCAAAAGACAGAAGTTAAGTCCCTGCATGTGCCTCCACAGCCATGCGCCCAAAAATTAGCATGCGCCTCTAACTTACTCCTGATCCCAAAACAGAAGCCAAGTCTGTAACACCCAGTTTTCCAGATGAGGGTAATTTTAAATTTTGTAATTATAATTATTATTTATTGATATTGTTTCATATTATGATTTTTGGTGATTTTTAATAATTTTTAAACTATTTAAAAACTGCTTTAAGTCATGACTTGTAATTTTGATGTGCTGCCAGTGAAACCCTAGAGACTGCATGACCTGGAGCCTAACCATGTCATTAGGATGATTTAATTATCATTTTTAGCCTAGGAGTAATTTGGTCATTTTGACTTATTTGAATTATTTGATGATTTATTGAATTGGTAAATTCTAGTTTGACTGTGACTTGTTGAGACCTAGTGGACTAGCCTAGAAGCTAACCCTAGCCATGGTGACCCTAGTCTAACTTAGGTTAACCTACTTTTAGTCATTAGAAACTAATGTTGGATTAGGAGGATTAGGTTAATCCTAGCCATGGTGAAATTATTTTATGGTTTGTGGTTTAATGAATGATTTGTGATTTAAGGACTTAATGACTTGTGACTTAAGAACTTAATGACTTGTGACTTGGCCCATGGCCCATGATTTGACACCCTAACCCTAATTACTTCCTTTATGACCAGCTACATAGGGCTCCCCTCCCTATAAATAATCTCCTCATTGAGTTTTTGCCTCTTTTGTATCATTCCAACACATAGGAAAAGAAATATTTTCCCCCTTCCCAAAAATTCCCAAAAATTCATTTTAAATCCTTTTTAACTCTAGTTTCTTGCATTAGAACCTAATACTCTCCTATTTTCTGATTGTGGGGTTTAATCCTAGCTTTAGGACAATTTGGGAGCATTTGGCTAGCAAGGGAGAATCCCCCATTTGGAGCTTTTTCATGCTTTTTACACCGATAGGTAAAACCCCTTAAATTGTGCTTTAATTATGTTTTCTTTGCATTTTGGGCTAGATCTAGGAGTCCCCTAGCTATCCCTAAAATTTGGGTTGATTTCGTGTCCGTTTGGTGTCCGTATCGGACACGTGTCATAGTGTATGTTTAGGTGTTCGATGAAATGCCTCTAAGGATTTTATTTTCGATTTTTGCTAAACTAATTACATGATTTTGAAGTTCTTAATATGTAGATTAATTATGTAGAATTCTAAGCACAATTTTGTGGAAAATTCGTGTCCAAATCAGACACGCACCGCACGCACGACACCGCGCGCAGGCCTCGTACGGCTGTCCTATTGTTCGAGTGTCCTGTAGGACACGTCACAGCACTAATGGACACGATACTTGGCACACACCTCGGGGCAGTGACTGACACCACATGTGTCAAGTTTGAGCTGCCCTCGTGTCGTGTCGAGGGTGCTAGGATGCGTGTACGGGTTTTGCACTGGCTGTGCACGTACGGAGAATCCCCTCAGATATGGGGTTCGTATCCGCGTGTGACGCAACTAGGACACGTCGTACTATGTCTGGGGTGTAGCCCTATCCTAGGCGAACCCACAGACACGAGCACGAGACGCGTGTCCCTCTGTGTCGTGAGCACGAGGCTCTATCCTCGCCGCACGACACTAGTGTGCCAGTTCAGTGTTTTGGAAAATTGAGTTATTTGGACCCTTCGTGTCCAGCTATATGGACACGAGACATACCCTCATGACACGTATGACATGTATTAACCTCTGCACACATCAATTGATGATCATTTGGGTTTTCGATTTCAAATGGGTTTAAATTTGTCGAGCTTTCCATTCTCTGATACACAATTTCATTATTTTGATTTCTGAGTTAACTTATAAATTTTTTACTGTTTTGTAATGTTTAAATACCATGATTAGTTCACCCATACTCGTATTAGATTACTGGATTTCCAGATGAGGGTAATTTTCCAGATGAGGATAATTTTGAAATTTTGTAACACCCAGTTTTCCAGATGAGGGTAATTTTGAAATTTTGTAATTATAATTATTATTTATTGATATTGTTTCACATTATGATTTTTGGTGATTTTTAATAATTTTTAAACTATTTAAAAACTGCTTTAAGTCATGACTTGTGATTTTGATGTGCTGCCAGTGAAACCCTAGAGACTATATGACCTGGAGCCTAACCATGTCATTAGGATAATTTAATTATCATTTTTAGCCTAGGAATAATTTGGTCATTTTGACTTATTTGAATTATTTAATAATTTATTGAATTGGTAAATTCTAGTTTGACTGTAACTTGTTGAGACCTAGTGGACTAGCCTAGAAGCTAACCCTAGCCATGGTGACCCTAGTCTAACTTAGGTTAACCTACTTTTAGTCATTAAAACTAATGTTGGATTAGGAGGATTAGGTTAACCCTAGCCATGGTGAAATTATTTCATGGTTTGTGGTTTAATGAATGACTTGTGATTTAAGGACTTAATGACTTGTGACTTGGCCCATGGCCCATGATTTGACACCCTAACCCTAATTCCTTCCTTTATGACCAGCCACATAGGGCTCCCCTCCCATAAATAATCTCCTCATTGAGTTCTTGCCTCTTTTGTATCATTCCAACACATAGGAAAAGAAAGGTATTTTTCCCTTCCCAAAAATTCCCATAAATTCATTTTAAATCCTTTTTAACTCTAGTTTCTTGCATTAGAACCTAATACTCTCCTATTTTTGATTGTGGGGGTTTAATTCCAGCTTTAGGACAATTTGGGAGCATTTGGCTAGCAAGGAAGAATCCCCCATTTGGAGATTTTTTATGCTTTTTACACCTATAGGTAAAACCCTTTAAATTGTGCTTTAATTCCGTTTTCTTTGAATTTAGGAATAGATCTAGGAGTCCCCTAGCTGTCCCTGAAATTTGGATGGATTTCGTGTCCGTTTGGTGTCCGTATCGGACACGTGTCATAGTGTATGTTTAGGTGTTCGATAAAATGCCTTTAAGGATTTTATTTTCTATTTTTGCTAAACTAATTACATGATTTTGAAGCTCTTAATATGTAGATTAATTATGTAGAAGTCTGAGCACGATTCTATAGAAAATTCGTGTCCAAATTGGACATGCACCGCACGTACGACACCACGCACAGGCCTCATGCGGCTGTCCTGCTGTTCGAGTGTTCTGTAGGACACGATGTAAAACCCCTAAATTTCTACTAATTTTTTTTTATTATTAAATTTGCATGGATTTAAATTTTTGTATTGTACGCCACGTAGTCGTATTATACGTCGTGCACGAAATTTTATTTTTGCTCGACGAGTGCGAATATGTGCGAGCGTACATATTTTAGAAAAATATTTTAATTATTATTTATATTTATCATTACCAAGTTGTTATTTATTTCCTAAAAGCCTTCATTTATACAATTATTAAGATTAATTAATATTTTTATTGTATACTAGAAAAGCATAATTATGAAAACATTAATTTTGCATACATATATTTATTGGTTTATTTTAAATATTAATGTAATTTTCGAAATTATTATAATAATATTTTTGAAAACATATCTTGAATTTATTGTGGCATTTAAATTTTGATTTGATTTTATGGATCTATTTAAATAATTAAATATTTATATTTGAAATTGATTTGATTTTAAACCAAGAATTTAATTGGATTCAAAAATTTGGATTTATATTGTAGTTGGATTTGGATTAGATTTGATTTGATTTATTGATTGATTTTAAATAAAGGAAAGAATCTAAATTGGATTTGAATTAAATTTGGATTGGATTTAGATTTGGATTTAATTGCTTTTAAATTAAATTAGGAGATATCCAATTGGGTTTTAAAATATCCTAGTCCGTATCTAAGTGGGAATTCCCACATCCTATAAATATAGGCAGGTACTCCTCCACATTATTCATCTCCCACAAAATTTCTTCCACAAATTCTCCAACCATGGTGCGTGCCCCGTGTCCGTGTTCCATCGTCCAAATCTTATTCCACTAGTTTACAGGTACATTATTCATATATCTTTCCGTGTCGGACACACCCCGACACCAAATTTCTAAACCTAATCCTAACCCTAACCCTAAAACCTAATTTGTCGCAAGACCACCACCTCCATCTTCACCACCGCAGCCACACACCCTACCAACACCATCCCTACCATGACTCCCCCATGCCAGCAACTTCCCCGACCCTACAGCCAACACCACCACCACCGTGGCGGAACTCATCTCCGTCATCACTGTTCCCCGACACCACCCGCTGCCACCACCATCGCCACGACCAGCCACTGTCACACCACACCGACCACCGTCCGCACAGCAAGCCCGACCACAACCCCGGAAACACCGACAAACCACCACCTCCGTCATTTCGACAGCCCCCACAAGCCCCCGACACCATCACCAGCCCCAATTTACAAATTTACAACAGAGAAAAATAGAAGAAAACCTAAACCTACCTGACCAGAGCTCGTCGATCCCCTCCGCCGGAGTGGCGCCCGACCGCCGCTCCCAGCCCGGCGGCGTCCACTGAGGCGAGCCGCGCCGCAGAACCCACAAACCCTCCTCGCCGATCCGCGCGCTGCCCCACCGGCGTGCTGCTCGCCGCCACTCGCCTCCGACGACCGCTCCTTACCTCCAGCGCTGCGCCGTCCGCCCTTGCCGCCAAGCCGCACCTAGCCGTAGCCCGCCGCCCTGAGGTCCGGCTCCTCCCCAGCGCCGACCGGCGTCGACCTGACCCGCGCCTCCTCGCTGTGACCCGCGACTGCCGGTGCTAACCCTAGCCAGCCATCGCCGGAGTCGATCGATCCCCTCACCGCGACCGCTCCCCGTCCCGGCGACCGCCCCACCGCGTTCTCCACCTTGAGTTACGCGCGCAGCCCGACGCCATGGCACAACCCTCGCCGCCCGGCGTCACCCACCGCCCCGTGTCCACCGCGCCTTAGCCTCCGCCGTCCGCCGCGTCCCCGGCGAGACTCACCGGCCGAAACCCCCTTTCTCCTCTCCGCGACCCGTTCCTCCACCGCCATCCGCCTCAGTTCCCCCGGCCGACCGCCGCTACTCTCCGATCTCTCCTCCCTTTTCCTCTCTTCCACTCTCTCTCCGCTCATCCCCTCTCGTTCCTTCCGTCTCTCTCCTCTCTCTCTCTCAGTTGAGTAAAAGGAAATAAACGTGGGTTTGCTTTTACTCTACTGTGGGTTTGCTTGCTTTTTACTGTGGGTTGCTTTTTTTACTGTGGGAAATCAATGGCTTAGCCGATGGGGGAAACAGCAGACTGCTGATAGATGTAGGTAGTTTGTCTTTTTATGTTTTTTTTTTGTTGTTGTTTTGTTTTCAATTGGTTTCTTTTAGTATATGGTCTTTGTTTAGCTTTATACATTAATGATTTTTTTCTCATCTCTTATTATTATTATTATTATTATTATTATTATTATTATTATTATTATCATCATCATTATTATTTCTTTTTACTGTTATTATTATTATTATAATTATTATTACTATTCTTATTGTTAAACAGTTCCTTTCTTTGGTTTTTTTGTTTTGTTTTTGTTTTTGTTTTTGTTTGATTTTTGTGTTAAGTTATAAATAGTACTACATATTATTCTATTGCTTTCCATGTGTTGCAGTACTAGGAAGTTATGGATGTTATATTATTTTTTTACAACATCAACACTAGTTACTATTGTTATTTTTATTATTATTATTATTATTATTATATTTTTTTCTTGCTAAATATATTACTTGCATTATTTTATCATTTTAGAAAATTTTACAAATATGTTCTAGCTAATTTCAAAAGTAAAATTGGACTCTACAGTATTTTCTCGAATTATTTGTATATAAATGTATTTGACAAAGATATGGTTTTTGGCCTAAACAAGTTATTAATATTTTTCGACTAATTATTTGAAATATCGTGTTTATGAAGTTTAGTTTCTATTATAAAGAATGGCTATACAAAACTTTGGGTTGTAACCTAAATCTAATCACTCCTCTGTTTTCCAACATTTTGTTTTACTAAGTCAATATATCTTTAAGTATTTAGTTTTCTAAAATTCGTATATATATAATATGATTTTCTTTGATTTTTCCCTGTCCATATCCAAACCTTATTGTTCCTATTCCCTTCCAATTCAAGCCTACCTTATGTCCACCCTAACTAATTTGACCCTTCTGGACCCAATGGAACCGACCGTGTCACCATCCGAGGTCACCTTGCATAGTGGTTGCACCGAAGTTGCAGTTTGTGCCACCTTGATCATTGCAGCACACCAGGCGTATAATCAGGCAAGACACCTTGCCATTAGCTGTTTAATCATTTTTAGCTCATATTTCATGCATGTCTATTATTTTCTTTATAAACTGTGATACATGGCATAACTGTTCTTTTATATTTCCTGCTGTGTATTATTTTTCTTACAAATTAAACCTAGATTTAAGGGACCACCTTGTGTGTCGCATTCATTGGCATTGACACGTTGTAAACACGAAGTTGTGTGTCGCATATAGAACACGGAAGTGCGTGATTGGCTGGCCACCAGTACGTACAAGCCGTGCGATAGGAATAACCGCTAATAGAGGTTGCATGCTAGTTGACTTAGCGGTTATAGTGGTTCGTGTTGTGGATACAACACAATAGGCATTGGGCGGGAAGGACAATTCCTTAGCGTATGGGCTTCGATGCACTTCCCTTGTGACCCGGACTCTCCGCTGGAGATACGGGGTTAATGACCCAAGATTACTGACGGCCACTGACGATTCTGCGGAACGTCATGCTCTTCCT
The DNA here is from genome assembly GCA_029216955.1 of Iris pallida. NCBI lineage: Eukaryota > Viridiplantae > Streptophyta > Magnoliopsida > Asparagales > Iridaceae > Iris > Iris pallida. The sequence continues at coordinate 1,468,646 of JANAVB010042220.1, read as the reverse complement.
GATGCGGCCTCTGGTGCCCAAAGGGGGACTACGTCGATCCTATTTAGCCAGGGCCTATGCGTAGGAAGGATTGTTCTTAACAACATTTCACTTAGTAATGGTAGGCTACCCTATCCGTTAGGTACGAGTACTTTTGGTTTGGGTACTTATATCTGACCGTGACTTGGAACAATAACTTGTCGCGGATTAGTTCGTCACATCTTGTCCTTGTTTGGTTGTAGGTGTGACTTACTACTTCGATGAGAAGGTATTGAACCTTGTTGGGGTCCGGATACCATATCGGATTCTTAGCATGGAAAGATACGTCACCGTGAATTAGTTTACCATCTCCTGTCCTTGTTTGGTTGGGGAGATGGTACGCTCGTTCAGTAGGTGCGTATTGGACCATGTTATAGATTCGATTGACTTATTTATTGAGCAATATTTATTCCGTTTATGTGGCATGCTATGATGTGTCTTGTTACGTCCTTCTGAGGACCTGGTTGTCTTGCCAGGTGTGTGCTATTGTCTTTCGCAGGTGCTTTCGCTCTAGCCGTGTTCATTGCCATTTCTCGAGGATGATTGTATTTGGATCGTCTTCGCTTCGCTCGCCACTCATTTCATTTCCCATGTATTTTATTTTCCTTATTTTGTTGGTAGTGGATTTGTCTCCGCCCAACATATTGTATCAAGACAAATTCATAGTTGATATATGATATCTTTTATTCTTTGATTTGTGGATGAGATTAGTTAGTTATGGTTCTACTGCATTTTACAGCTTATGTATTCATACGAGGTTTCCATATATTGGAGTGTACTTCGTATGTATACAGCTGGCATGTCTACGTTCCTAGTCCTACGTATTTTGGGACTGGGGCGTTACACACGACACAGCACTAATGGACACGATACTTGGAAAACACCTCGGGGCAGTGTCTGACACCACACGTGTCAAGTTTTAGCTGCCCTCGTGTCGTGTCGAGGGTACTAGGACGCGTGCATGGGTTTTGTACTAGCTGTGCACGTGCGGAGAATCCCCTCTGATATGGGGTTCGTGTCCGCGTATTACGCAACTAGGACACGTCGTGCTGTGTCTGGGGTGAAACCTTATCCTAGGCGAACCCACAGACATGAGCACGAGATGTGTGTCCCTCTGTGTCGTGAGCACGAGGCTCTGTCCTCGCCGCACGACACTGCAGTGTGCCAGTTCAGTGTTTTGGAAAATTAAGTTATTTGGACACCTCGTATCCAGTTATGTGGACACGAGATGTACCCTAATGACACATATGACATGTATTAACCTCTGCACACATCAATTGATGATCATTTGGGTTTTTGATTTCAAATGGGTTTAAATTTGTCGAGCTTTCCATTCTCTGATACACAATTTCATTATTTTGATTTCTGAGTTAACTTATAAATTTTTTACTGTTTTGTATTGTTTAAATACCATGATTAGATCACCCACACTCGTATTAGATTACTGGAAGTTTGATTTTGATTTGTGTTAAGTTTTGGATTTCGAATATGGAGTTGGGGCTGTCCAACAGGTTGATTGATACATCCCTGTTTTGTTTGAAATCCTGATTTTAAACCCTATTTTTTTAACTGATTTGGTATTTATTTGACATGTTTAGTTGATTAATAAATTGATGATATATATACATGTATGTACACATTGGGTTGGTTCATGGGGTTGAGCTATTTCCTTGTTTTCCTGAGTTTTTAATGCATTTGACTGATACTTCACAACTGTTGAACTGTTCTTCCTGAGAACAGTTGTACCACTGAGATTTTCACACACACCCACTGATAATCACTAAATTCAAGAATTTGAGTTGTGTTTGGTGTTAGTTTTTACATGATCCTGAGAACAATTCTTTCACACTCTTTACACACAGCAGACCCCCCACGGGTTCCTGTACAGCAGGGGACTGAGCCCCTTAGCAACTTGGCTTAACCATGACTTGAGTTTGGTATCAGTAAGGTGGTATCCTGAGTTCTAGATTGTGTGTGAGTATCTAGAGTTATTTGGAGTGTCAAATGGACTGAGGTAGGTGTGTCAAGTGTTTTCAGTGCCTTGAGTGAGTATCAAGTGTTAGAGAGGTTGTGTATGTGAGAGTGTGTCGGATGGAGAATGTGGGGTTTAGCTTAGCAGCTAGTGTGGGGGAAATAACTATAATAGGCAGGGGCACTTGGCCCCTGCATACCTGAACAGAGAATTGGTGTATCAGTGAACAACTGATACTTGTAATCAGTTATTCATTGATGGACCAGTCATTGACTGACTTGGCTTAATTGGAACAAGGGATTTGAGGCAAGGAACAATGTTTTGGATTAGCAAATAAGGTGAAGGCCATGTATCAGTTTTCATGACATCAATTTGACTAACCTGGAAGCAATATGGGAATGGGACTGAATGCTCGGGATACATGAGGAAATCCTACCTAGTGAATGCATATACCTGTGAACTAACTGACATGTATATATTATATGCTTCCCTGACAGTAACTTTTATTCAAATCTATTCATATAGAGGGTTATGGTTAGCTGATATATAGCAGTAGCAGGAGATACCACTTTGAGCAGAGTTGGTCAAGGCCTACTTGGCTTTGGCTAGCCTTGGACAAGTAGGCCACAGGCCATTACAGGTGTATCCTAGTATTTCAGTGAGGAGTAGGCTAGTGTATGTGAGTAAGATTGAGTGTTAAGTTGAGTGAATGATGTAGTAGTGGCACTAAGAGTATGTGTATGATTGGGTCTTGAGTTGAGGGCTATTTAAGTTCTTTTGTTCCCTTGGGGCATGGGTAACTATATATAGTATATATTCATGTGATATATATAGGTACATGATATAAGAGAGGAATGTATAAATTGATGGGAGTATATAGGATACTCTATATGTTGTGTTGAGAGTTCTTGTGAGGGATATACTTGAGTATTTATGTGCTATGTATATCTATATGATACATATGTGTTATATATATGAGAGGCTTATAAATGTCTAGGACTATAGGCTTTGGGTATATATATATATTGATATATATATGATATAGTATATGTGGCATCCTAAGTTATATCAGCCTATGGGTTAGAATGAGTTAGTGTATCATAGAGTTGACCTAGATATTGACCAATAGTCTAATATTGACCCCCTTTGACTAGATAGTTGACCAAACCCTAGATTGGACTTAGTTGACTAAGACAGTTGACCAGAGTTGACCAAGTTTGACTTTGACCTAGATTGGCCTAGAAATTATGTAGTTTGCATTCATTTACCTTATCTAAGAAACATTATAACTTGTAATGCTCTATTTAGGATATTGTGACTCCGGTGCAGACATCTGACATTACACTACTCTTTTCAGAGTATCATGCGAGTACATTCTCTGATAGTTCTCTCATTTATTTGCTAGTTACTGTACTTCAGTTCTAGTTAGTTTTATGTAATTCTCTGATACCACACGTATGGATATTCTGGATTCATGTATGCAACACACTTACCATATTGTCTGGCCTCTATTACTGGAATTATTCTGGAATCATTACTAGTATCGTGTTTGGCTAGACTCTCTCGATTCTCGTGTCTTGTACTGGATTCACTTGTATTGCGGGGCGGGGAAATATTGAGTAAGGCATGTAGACATACCCCAAATCTGGAATCTCCAAACTGGAATCTACTGGAAGCATAGCCATCTCTCGCCTGATCAGTGAGAGATGTGCCTGATACCTACAGCCGTTTACATGTCGATCTCAATATTTTAAAACACACTGATAGAGTATAGCTGGTCTCACCTGGATTCTTGATCACTGACTAGAATCATCTTGTACTGGATTCATCTTGTATTAGATTCGTCCCGTACTGGATTTACATAGGTTTTACACTTGTTTACATTACTGTCTGGACTTATCATATTACTCTAGTTCAGCTAGATTTATTTTACAGTCTTCATTGCCATGATTCTGCTCTTGTTTTAGTTATTTACTTTTCTTGAATCTTGTCTGTTTCTCTATACCATCACCTGAATATAACCTACCATGTTCATCAATAAAACTGTCTATAACTGCTTTATAGTTCCCTTTCATTACTTGGATTTTCTTGATGAGTTGTACTCGTTCCTGTCCTGACTGGACCTGTTGTAAATTTTACAGATGATTGCCCTGAGGACACATGCCCTACATATTATGGACCAGGAGATGGCTTAGCTACCTATGGTCCCGACACTCAGGAGTGATCGGAAGATTAGCTAGTTTGTCTTGTTTAGCTTTCATGTTTTAGAACTGGAGTTGTATATAAGTTGAGTTATGTAGTTGAGATTGTCAAAGATTATATTATTTAGTTGTTGGTTTTATTTCTGTTATTTAGTCTTAGTTATGATCTTCTGTGCTATCATATTATGCTTAGACTGTGATTTAGATTACATTATATCTATACTTGTCCTCCGTTCGGAGTTGATATTTTGACAAGTATATTTTATAATTGCGTGATTGTTGGTTAGATAGTGACCTAGAACAATGTTCTACCGCCGACACTGTGGCCTAGGCTGGGCGTTGTTACGTGCTCGTACCCTCACAGTGGGTGCGGGTCGTGACAAAGTCTCTGCATGAGCTTCCACAGCCATGCACTCGAAGCTCTGCATGTGCCTCAGAAGCCATATGCCCAGACTTGTCTGTGACCTCTGAAAGTCATAGACCAAGTCGCCCCATGCGCCAGATCCTAGGCGCATCCTGACAAATCACCCTCTACCAAATTCGAGATCTTTGAGCCATGAACACGCGCCACGTGTTATTTGACTCAGTTCTGCCTACGAATGGGTGCTAACCACCCAAGATCTCAGCAACGGCCGAATCTTTGTAACTGCCACGTGTCAGCTCCACCGCAGCGCAACAGTGCAGTTCAAACAAGATTCAGCTTCAACTCAGGGAGCATGGTCCATGCGCCCCACAGCATCAGCCATATGGTGTTCCCACGTACAGGTGCATCCTATATATGCGCGCATGAGTAAACCAGTCTGCTGCATATAAATAGAGGGATCATTCCTTCATCCAGACGGACAGACACACACAGACAGATATATTATCATATCTACCTACAGAGACGAGAAGAGACACGTAACATCTACTTCTCTTCCAAACGCTCCGGCATCCAGAGCAGTCCAGACCTTCAGAGAATCCAAGATCATCGTTAGATCGTCAACGGAGTCAACGCATTAGCACTCGCTCCACCGATACAGTTCCCAGATAAAAATAAAAGTATACTTCTAGGAGTACGTCTAAGTCCTACATTGTATACTGTTCTGTTTGTAATTATAATACTTTTAATCAAAAAATTCTTGTTGCATTTTTGATGGCAAACAAGCTGGCGACTATGCTGAGGACTTCTTTCTCATCTAACGAGAAAGTTGTGTCGCAATCCGATGACATAAAGCTTGGCTCCTCTCACAAGATACTCATGGTGCGCCTCAATCAACAGGCGTATGAGGAGTTCATCTCTGAAGGCAACGTAAGTCCTTCGAAGCGGCTGCCGAAGCCGAAGAAGACTCGCCAAGTCTGGGTGTGCAAAGGAGATGCACCGAGCACTACCATTGAAGGGGATGCGCCACCGCAGCCTACCCTTCCTGCTGACGTTCTTCGCAAGCAAGATGCACCCTCCAGTACAACACATCTGCCAGGGAAACACAGTGTTGACTGCATTCCCCAATTGTCCTCTTTCCAGTCGAAGAAGATGCGCCGATGAAACAAAGGCGCATCCAACTTCCCGCGCATGAACTCTGGCATGCAGGAGAGGGCCTCTGCCTTTTGACAGAATCACTCAATGTCGTCGCTATCTTTGACAGAATCACCCGTTTCGCTTGGGCACATCTTCTGCTCTTTATGCGAGGTAAAACTCGTGACTTTGAACCCATGTGCCCACGTGGTTTGTGCGCATGAAGTGGGTTCAAGTTGTAGTACATGTTGCTCCCCCACCAATGATCTGGGTGTATCTCATGCGCTGGAACTAGATCAGGGGGTACAACATTTATATGACCACCTCGGCACTTGGCCTCGCCATGCGCCTGAAGGGGGTGTGAAAGTGAAACTCTCCCCTCATGATTTCGTAATGTGATCACTCACAAATGCAAATCAGGAGAGCTGACCATTAAGCACGATGCACCTCTCGTAGGGCACACTTGTGCCATGGTCATCATCAACTTCTGCTGTTGCAAAACAATGGCTCCATCATCCAGGCAGTCTGTGTTCCAGCGACTGTAATCTGTTTCACCCATCCGACGTCGTCTCGAAAAGAAGGTACCAATTGAAGATGAGTCAGAGCCTAAGGTCGCTTCTTGCCATGTTGTCTCCAACTCCCATTCATCAGGGAGAAAGACAACCACCAATTCCTCGACCTCAGCAGCATCGTCCAAGAGTCAGTCGAGGAAAAGCAAAACGATAGTACCATCCTCAGGGGTGTTTGAGAGCACCCAATCAAGGAAGAAAGTTCCAGTAGGAGCATCAGTTGGGAGTGATAAAACTCCTGCTATCTATGACAACCCTCAACTTGATGATAAGGACGTTCTCTAAGGAACCGACCCCGAGGTAGCTGGGGGTAGCCAGTACGAGGTCTCAGAAGGGGAAGGTCTTCCGCAGGAAAGTGAGGTCGAAAGCGAAGCCTCAACCGATCCATCCACTTCCACCCATGTTATGCCAGTCTACATGGCTGGGGGTGGTGATGAAGAAGAGTTAGACGCTCCAGCTCCGGACATCGTGCAGCACATGGACACCATGGAAGGTAGCCTCAAAACCTTCTCTACCACCATGCAATCCTTGACTCAAATGGTATTTGAGATTCAGACCACTCTGGCATCTCAACCATTAGCAAAGGCACATATCTTCACCAGTCCCGATCGAAGGGCCAATGGAGAATCAAGTATACCCCCTCAACGGGTATCTTCGGGTACAGATCATCACACTGCACCTCGGACGTCGGCTCCTTTAAATGCCGAGCTTTACACCTTACCGCCCTCACCGGCTCCCAACTTTACAGAAGAGCTGGTTGACATGATCAGAGATCTGTGTGAGCGCTTTGAAGCACGAAACAAGTAGGAAGAATGTCAGAAAATGTAAATCCTGCAACCTTACCCTCTCTAATGGAACAAAGTGGTTTACCCTCCCAAGTATAAACCACAAACATTGACGCCATATGATGGGAAGGATTCTCCTCGCCAGTATCTGACCTACTTCCAGTCTCAAACGGGACATCTCCCAAAGGAAGACGCCCTACTCACCAGCCTATTTGTTGGGGCATTGAAGGGAGTCGCTTACGACTGGTACTGCAGTCTCCCTGACCACTCCATATCATCCTTCGATGACTTGACACGCCTCTTCCTCGACTGATTCTACGACAATGGGAAGGACATGACTATGTCATCTCTTATAGAAGTACGCCAGACATAGAAGGAGACTGTTCGAGCCTTCATCGAACGTTTTCGACAAGCATGCTTAAGGTTGCCTTCGGGTATGCCAGAACATGTACTTTTCGATGCCTGTAACATGAATATGATTCCTGCAATCAAGCTCTGGCTCGAATCCACCCAACCTCCCGATTGGAGTTCATTGATCATCGGGGCCGAAGCTGCTGAGAAGAAGGCACGTAATGCTTGCCTTCTGAGGGTTAACTTCCCCGCCTTTGATGACAAAGGGAAATGTGTTGCTACCAACAATAGTAGGCACGAGGCGAAAGAAAAGTAGGCATTGACTGTCAACGCTTCGAAAAGAATGCGAAGGCCCACTCAGAAGCCTCCACTAGCACCGAGGCCGAAGGAGGTATACTCCTTCAATGACGAGGACACCTCACAACTCTTCTAGATGCTGAAACAGAGTGACAAGATCAAGTTGCCTGATCCTAAGCGTCCTGACGAGGTGGGCAGAGTGGGCGACCCGAGGTACTATCACTACCATCGGTTCGTTGGACATCCAACTCAAGACTGCTACATCCTCAAGAACTATATACAATGCATGGTCAATGTGAACGTCATCTCAGTCGATTACGAGGAGAAGACAGTCTCGGCCAACATGGTGTCGCTTCAGTTTGACACCTTACCGCCTACTACAACTCAAGATGGTGTTGTCCCCATATAAACCACCTATATTTTTATGATTATTTTTATCATTTGTAAATATTTTATTATTTATTTACAATTAAAATAGCTAAGTAAATGATTGCATGAATTTTTATATCGCAAGTTAGATGGTAGTACTTAGTATATTGCTTGTAATTTATTTACAAAATCTACATACTATTAAGTTTTTAAAACAACCATTCTGTACATATATGATCCTTGATTTCCATTAGGTTAACATGAAATTATATATTGATGTATAAATATATATAAATTTATATATATTGATGTATAAATATATATACATTTATATATATATATATATATATATATATATATATATATATATATATATATATATATATATATATATATAATGATTTCTTTTCCATATGAGCCCCTCTCGAGCGCTCCCCCCTTCGTCTTCCCCGTTTCCCCCCTCCCTCGCCCGACGGCGCCGCCAGCGTAGGCCGGCCTCGGCGAACCTCCGCCCCCTCATCCCTACCTCCCCCTACGCCTCCCTTGCGCTCAGTCTGAGACCCGTCATATACCGACGGACCGGCACGCTCCCCTCGCCTGGACTGATGATCAGCTATCCCTCATCGGGTCGCCGCCACAGCGGAGGCCCTCAAACTCCGGTGGCCGCTCGCCTCCACCGCGGTGGCCCCGAAGCTCCGTTGGTCGCCTCCCACAACCCTAGCCCTAGTCGAGGGCTCCACTCTGATCTGCGGGACAGCCGCCGCTGATGGCTGTCGCGGAGCATCGCCCCCCCGGGACTCGCTACCCCCTCCGGTGGCCGCCCACCGCGACGCCCCGACGCAACACCCCCCTCATGATCAGTTCACATGGTCGGGTAGTCTCCTCTCGCGTCACCTCGGGATCGGGAATCTCCCGCCAGCTGGATTCGAATTCGAATTCGAATCCCTCCATGCTCGCTGTTGTCGGGATCTCGGGGATCCATGCTCCCACGCCTGATAAGAGAAGCTATGCGCTTTTTTCATGTTGGCACGGCTATGCGCCCATCCCTTCCCGTCTAGGGGTTGGCCATGTGCCCCCACCAGTCCGGCATGGAGATGGTCATGCGCCACCCTCCTTAGCTAGCGGCTAGATGCATGCGCCCTCCCTCGCCCGACCTTCGGCGGATCATGCGCCCCCTTCCTCAGCCGACGGTTATCCGCCATCAACCTCCACGGCTGGTTTTGATCAACCTCCTCTGTGGAATGTCCATGTGCCCCGTCCCGCCTGTGAGCATACGCCCACCCACGTCCCTCTTCCAGAGGGTAGCCTTGGCTCTGCACCCAACCCCCTTTCCGTGGGCGGCAAGTCGCCCACCCAGCCTCCTCCCTCTGCCGGATGCCATGCGCCTACCCTCCCCCCTTTCGTCGCATGTGCACTCCCGTACCTCCCGTGGTCGCATGCGCCTGTCTTCGAAAGTTATGCGCCCCTGTCCCGGGATGGAATTCCTTTAGTCGGACCTCCTTCGTCGCCTGGTGCCGCATTCGCATCGTCTCCCTCATCCCCCCACGCCCCTCCCGGGCCCCAACCCTCCGGTAGTGCTTCTGCCCCCAGGGGTCCCTCTTTCGCAGAGATCCTGCGGCCAGACCGTATAACTCAACTTCTCCTTCCTTCTGAGGACGTCGAGCTGCCGGACATCGATCTCCCGTGCCCCTCCGAGGGCCAGAACATCCGCGTTCCATTCTCCTTAGCGGAGATCACCTCACTCTCCGCCTGCTTCGCGAAGACTTTCGTGCTGAAATTCTCCTCCGGGTGCCCGAAAATCACCATAGCACAAGAAGCTATCACGGGCTGGGGACTCTCCTCTGCATACAAGGTCGCCCCGCTGGACCCCAAATACCTGCTCCTCCATCTCTCTTCCGACTCGAACTACTCCGTAGTCTGGGCTAAAGGCACTACCAGACTGGGCCCCCACTTCGCCAAGATTGCCAAATGGTCCCACGGATTCAACCCCAAAGTCGATTCGTCGATTATCTCCGCATGGATCACACTCCCATACCTCCCCCTTGTTTGCTTCACCCCCACTGCTCTCCGGAGAATAGCCAGCTCCATCGGGACCCTCGTGGCCATCGCCAAAGAAACCCGTAATCTTTCCAAAGGGCACTATGTAGATCTGCGTGGAGCTCGACTTGTCTTCTGAACCTCCCATACTTCTTCAGATCAATCTCGGGGAACAGACACATCTTCAGCCTCTGGTTTATGACAACAGCATTATCTTCTGCCAGCATTGCTAGCTCAGAGGATATCTGACAAAGCATTGTTTCAGAGCTCACCCGGAGCTTAAAAAGAAAGCGTCCATCAAGCCGCAACCCCCCAAAGCATCCCAACTCTTTTCCCCTACCCCTATTCTCCTGTTCCCCAACTCTCACTCCCACTTCGACGACAGCGATGGCTCCCCCAACCCCATCCTGTCGGCTAAAGCCAACGCTCCTATTGATCCACCGGCCATCTCTCTCAACAACAGGTTCGATATACTCACCCCCCTTTGCCAGACGTCGTCCAAGCGAGCTAACAGCCTGACAGTACACCTACCACCATTAGGTAACAAGCATCAGCCCAGCAACCAGACGGTATCACCTCTCTGGTCAGCGAGAAAGAGAACCAGATGGCTCCGATCTTACATCTGTCCCTAGCAGAGAACGGTGTTCCTTCCTCCAGCGACGGGAGCGTCCCTTCAGACGTCCTGAAGGAGTTCGGCCTCGTTCACACAGACAGACTCCAGCAAGCCAAGGATGCCAGATTCCTCGATCCCAGCAACCCTTTCTGCGTACTATCCGAATTACAATCAAACGACGCCTTACCACAATCGGGGAAAGCAGGTAGCTCCTCTCACGCCCTGGTCAAGACATCAGAAGCCATCACAGAAGCTACCTCGATAGCTCCCAAAACCCGCCACAACAAAAAGAAAAAATACCCCCAAGAGCCCAAGGCCATGACCACTCGATAAGCCACAAAGCTCAACACCCTCCCCCCTCGCACCCTGTCCGATGCTCAACATCCTCTCATGGAATGTTAGAGGACTGGCCAATAAGCCCACCTTGAGGAGATTAATTAGCCTCAAGAAAACCCATCAGGTTGACATCTTAATTATCATCGAACCCAAAATCCCTCAAAGAAAAGTCAAATCCATCTAGCTTCAACTCGGGTTCTCGTCCGCTGTTGCCGGGTGCCACGACATATAGATCCTCTTCTCCATCGAATGTAAGTTCGGCATCGTTCATGACTCCAAATAGGCGCTCTCCTGCTGGTTGGAACATCCCACTCTCCCATTTCGATCCCTCCTCTCCGTGGTCCACGGTAGCCGTGATCTCACCGAATGCAAGCTGCTCTGGGATACCCTGTCGAACACGCACCTCCTCCTCAACAACCCTCCGTAGCTCTGCCTAGGAGACTTCAACACGATCTCGTGCAGAGAAGAAAAATCAGGGGGCGCCCCCCCGGCCAGCCATGGCTGACTTTAACGCCTTCATCTTCAATGCCAACATGTCCTTCCTCCCCTTCTCCGGGAACTCCTTCACATTGTAGAACATGCAGGAAGGAGCCCGAAGATAATACTCTCGCCTGGATCGAGCCTTGATCGACAACCTCTGGTTCGACATGGATCTCATCTCTAATCTATCTCATCCCAACTCCACCGAATCAGACTACCCCCTCTCCTCATTGAGATCAGCAGCAAATCTAACAACATTAAGAAACCTTTCTGATTATTAGACTTCTAGAGCTACCACCCTCAATTCAGAAGCATAGTGGCATCTGCCTGGATCTCAGCAAGCCATCCCGACCCCTTTGCCAACGTGGCCACCAAACTATAGGCAACCAGAGGCACGCTCTCCACCTGGAGCAAACTTGCCTTCGGCAATATCTTCCAAGAAATAAAGAATGCGAAAGATGATGTAACTCGGGCTGAGATCCGGTTCTCGTCGAACCCCTCCGAGGAAGCTCGCGTCGTACTAAACCTAACCAAAGCCCTCCTCAAGTCTCGATTGAAAGTAGAGACTGAATTTTGGAAGCAGAAAGCCAGATTGACCTGGGAGGCAGAGGGCGACAAGAACTCCAGCTTCTTCCACGATTGCGTTAAAGGCCGCAGAAACCAACTGAACCTGCACCAAATCTCTGACGATAATGACACCTTACTCAAGGACCAGTAAAGCATCCAGGCTGCTGTTGCTAATTTGTACACCATATTATTCTCCAAATATGCCATCGTTAATAATGATGAATTCCTGGCTAAGGTCCCCAATCTGATCAACGAGTGTGACAACACGCAGCTCCTGACCCCCCATCCTCGGATGAGATCAAGTCCGCTGTGTGGGCCCTTAACGCCCACAGTGTGTCACGATCCGCTACCCAAATTATTGGGCCAGGCCGAGTCATGTCCAGCCTACGCCTGAGATAAAGCGTAGTAAACTGTTCCAAAGATATCAAGGTAAGACTAAAATGTGCTAACACTTCTATAAGTAATAAAGAGTCAAAAATGTCCCAAACACAAAAGTCATCTCGTATATAAGAAAGTTCCAAGTACAAGTCCATAATGTAAAGCTGGATACAGGTCCAGTCACAAAATACATAGTCTAATACATGACTACTCTCAAAAGTCCAAAGTAAATAGACAACTAGACGAGTTTTTCCGCAGGTACATCCTCGTAAGCTAAAGCCTGGTCCTCCGCAGTAACTCCATAATATGAATCACAGAGCAACTCCTCCTCAGTAAGAATACCTACAACGTTATCCTGTTAGGACGGGAGTAAGTACTGATTCTAACAAACTAAATATACGAAGCATGAACAGAAGTATAATAAACTGGAATCATGGCATATCATGGTTTAATTGGTTCTTTTTAGAAATGGCAACATATAGTTTAAAAGTTTAAAACCGTAGCATGTACGTGATCGGTCAATAGGTGAATAGGATGTATATCGGTACATATCAAGTTTTTATGGCATACACATACGTGCACGAATGGCATCGGTGTATATCCATACACAAATGCGAGATTAGAACATACGATAAAGTTACATATAGAATGTTACCGTACGCGGTAAATACATACAAAGAAGGGGGTCATGATCTCGTATATGTATGTCCTAAAAATCAAGTTGCATCTATCAAATAGGTAGAGAATTCTCAACTGTGCACCCTTCAAATGGACTGCGTAGGAAACAGATTGTGCTACAAATCAAACGGGCGAGCTGAACTGTGCTACCACCCGAGCGTGCTACGCTGACATGGCAACGTCATCATTACTTGACGAAGATCAGATCTTCTGACAGCCTAATAGCCCAAAAAATGAGGAGTCCGTTCGTTTCTTGTGCAGCACAGTGCTCGAGAACAGCTGTACAACCACAGCGCAGTTTGCCAGTCCAACCGTACTACAGTTTGACCAGGTCCGAATCCTAGCGCTATCCATTGACTAGAAGGAAGCGCAGTCTGAAGCTAGCGCTATTCGGATAACGCAATTCATCGAATAACTGACATTTATTATGTGGCTTACATGCTATCAATTGCTCGCCACGTGGCAACCGCCTGTACACGACCAAGCGCATTTCAATCAAACAATGCCACGCATCTGAATACAGTTAGCCCACGATCGAGCAACTGCCCAATAGGTCAGCACAGTTTACAGTCTGCGTAGTCTGTCGCCAGCGCAGTTCATCATGCGCAATCCAGAATAACTACAAATTAGTTATTTCTAGAACTCTATAAATAGAGTTTCAAGTCCTTCATTAAGGGGATCAGATTATTCAAGATCATCAGAGAGATTAGGAGTTTTTATCCAAGTGCTGCTGCATTCTTCAGAGGCTATCGTCTTCAAAGTTTACATCGTCCAAGGGATAAATCGATCGTCTTCAGATCGGATTCCTATAGTTGTACTTTCCCAGAATTCAATTGTAATCTTCTTACAAAGTTTGGGAAATAAAGACTTATTTTTGCAAACAAAATGGCGACTCTGCTGGAGACGACTTTGTACCGCTCGAGAACAGCTGTACAACCGTAGCGCAGTTTGACCATGTCCGAATCCTAGCGCTATCCATTGACTAGAAGGAAGCGCAGTCTGAAGCTAGCGCTATTCGGATAGCGCAATTCATCGAATAACTGACATTTATTACGTGGCTTACATGCTGTCAATTGCTCGCCACGTGGCAACCGCCTGTACACGACCAAGCGTATTTCAATCAAATAATGCCACACGCCTGAATACAGTTAGCCCACGATCGAGCAACTGTCCAATAGGCCAGCATAATTTGTAGTGTGCACAGTCTGTCGCCAGCGCAGTTCATCATGCGCAATCCAGAATAACTACAAATTAGTTATTTCTAGAACTCTATAAATAGAGTTTCAAGTCCTTCATTAAGGGGATCAGATTATTCAAGATCATCAGAGAGTTCAGGAGTTCTTGTCCAACTGTTGCTGTATTCTTCAAAGGCTATCGTCTTCAAAGTTCACATCGTCCAAGAGATAAAGCGATCGTCTTCAGATTGGATTCCTATAGTTGTACTTTCCCAGAATTCAATTGTAATCTTCTTACAAAGTTTGTGAAATAAAGATTTTTATTTTTGCAAACAGTATACTACTAACAGTTTCCTTTTAACCCGTTATTTAAACATGTGAGAGATATGAAACTGTCCTAAGCATAGTAGAAACTGAAAGTAATACAACATGTGAAGTTTTAACTTGCTACCCCAAGGATCAGCATTTAATATGGTTGGAAAATCACAGTTTATTGTTATAGCAGTATGTAAAGTTTGTAGAGGTACTTGCCTTTAGCAAAGCAAAGCAGCGATAAAAATACTATAGATGCCTGGTGACTCGTCACTGTAGAAATAACACATAAACTTAGTTTTTATACTAAGTCAAACACTAAGTCACTAGTTGTGTGCTACGACTTTCTGACTGGACACCTAGCCAAATGATGACTTTAGCATAGAAGACCAATATGAGGTGACATAATATCATAAATAACTTTCTAGGGCCTTTACACTAGTGTAGGGTGAGGTCCAATACGTTTATAACTCAAAACAATACGAAACATTGAAAGTCGTAATTATTCAATAAATAAATCAAACTGTACACTGTGTTCCAACAATTTTTGAGATAGACAAAACGCTCTATTTTACATAAGATAAAGTACCAGAATGATCCTTGTTAATTATAGAAATTTATACTAATTTTACTGGAACTTATAAACCTTCATAAATATTTATTAAAAATCAGCAAACATATGTATCCTGAAAATGAGTTCTGTTTTCCCATTTTTATAAAATACCAAAAGTACTTATTAAATGCTAGAACAATTTTTAGCTAAATTAACATAGTATTTAAATACTATTTTTCCTAGATTTTTATATCAACTAAAATATATATAAAAATTCAAAAACAGCAAGTAACACTTTCTGGAAAATAATTATTTAATTATTTACTATTTTGTCCATGTATTCGAAATTGAACCGAAGTCCAAATACAGGACCCAGAGCCATGAATCAAGTCCAATATGACTTGTACAGACTCTGAATGTATTAGACACAATTGGGCCCAAAAACCCATGCTAGGTTTGGACATCAATTGGTCATAATCAATAAAATTACAGGAATTTAAATATAAATAATATATTTTAAAGTGGTAAAATTTGCAAGTCATAAAATATACAATAAAATAACTTGTGTAATTTTACATAAAAATATTTTGTACAAGGTTAAATTTGAAATACATACATATATATATATATATATATATACAAATACTAAAATATATATATATATATATATATATATATATATATATATATATATATATATATATATATATATATATATATATAACAGTATATATATATAATAATATACATATACATAAATATATATACATATATATAAGTACATATATACATATATGTATATAAAAAAATACATATATACATATATAATAAAATACAAAAAAACCAAAACAAAACAAAAAGAAAAGAAGAGGAAAGGGGGGCTCGAACTCGGTCAGGGGGGGGGGTCGGGTTTTAGCGCGCTCGGGCTGGCCAGGGGGTCAACCCAAGTCTGTTGTTTAGGGAAGGGTTCGGGTTAGTTTTAGGTTAGACTTTAGGTTAATGGGTTTCTAAACCCATTAGCACGATCTAAACCCGTTAACCCAATAGCCTAAAATAACAGTTCGGCTCGTGTCCAGACTGATCAGGACACGAGCAATGAAATCTGACCCAATGTTGTGTGTCCGCGCCCAACACGACACGCACGACACTGCTAACGCGTGTCCAACCCTACTGTTGGGTTCTCCGTGTCCAGGCGAATGGCATACGTGAGTTGGGGACACACACGACACATTTTTGAAGCTGTTACCTTCGTGTCCGGCGAGCTGGGTTGAAGTCGAGGGTACTGGACGGCGACTAGGGCGTCGTGGCGCTGGGGTGGCGCTGCACTCGCCTCGGCGTGGCGAACTCGGTGGTAGGGGTCGATGGTGGTGAAGGCGGCTGCAGAGGTGGTGCTAGGGTGGTCATCGGAGTTAGGGTTTGGGTTAGGGTTTCGTCGGGGAAGAAGGGGCTGTTATGGTCAGAATTTAGACTAGAGTTAGGGTTTCGGTCTGGGGTATTTATAGGGGGAAGGAGGTCGATTTTAGGGCTGGGGTCGGCCGAAAAAGGCGGGGGATAGGTCGGTGGTCGTCGGTCGTCAGGGGCAGCTGGCCGAAGACGTGGGGGGGGGAGGGGATGGTGAATTACAGTAAGGTCCCCCAAATTTGGGGTTTTACAAAATGACCCCGCTCTCATCGGTTCGCAAATTATTATTTGCAACCCGCAATAAAAATAATTCAACTAATTATAATTTGATATTAAAATAAATTTAAATATTACAAAATGATATTAAAACATTTCAATTAATTACAAAACGATATATTTTATTTTAAAAATTATTAAAAAATTATTTTAAAATTCTAGAAAAATTTCTAATAATTATAGTAAATTATTTTAAAGCTAAATAGGTCATTAATATCTAATTAACACTAATTAAACCAAATTTGAAAAACAGGGGCTGACAAGTCTTTTCTCCTTGAAAAATTTTGTCCTCGAAATTCACAAGGATAGAAGACTCTACAATTATTCTAATATAACAAGTAATGCAACAAATAACTAAGGCTACGATCAAAACTAACCTCTAAGGTATCAAGCGGGAACGGGTGGTTCCCTTGCAGCTGTTGGGTCGAACAAGTAAGGATATATCTCCCTCATGTCCGACTCCCTCTCCCAAGTAGATTCACCCGGAGAGTGACGGCTCCAAGCTACTCGTACTAAGGGTATAACTTTGTTTCTCAGCCTCTTCTCCCTCCTGTCTAATATCTCTACTGGCTGCTCAGTAACTGCAAGGCTCGGTCCGATCTCCAACTCTGAATGATCTAGCACATGGCTGGGGTCCGGAACATATCTCCTCAGCTGAGACACATGAAAGACATCGTGAACTCTTGCTAGGTTGGGTAGAAGTGCAACCCTATAAGCTACCTCTCCGATCCTGCCAAGTAACTCGAACGGCCCGATGTATCTGGGGCTCAACTTGCCTCCTCGTCCGAACCGGATCGTCCCTCTAGTAGGTGATATCTTCACTAGCACCATATCTCCATCAGCGAACTCCATCGGCCTGCGATTAGCATTGGCCCAGTGTTTCTGCCTGTCCTGAGCGACTCTGAGCCTGTCTCTGATCATCCCGACCTTTTCTGCTGCATCCGTGATCATCTTTCGCCCAAGCATAACTTTGTCCCCAATATCGTCCCAAAAGAGCGGTATACGGCATCGTCGTCCATATAGTGCCTCGAAAGGAGACATACCGATGCTGGCTTGGTAGCTGTTGTTGTATGAAAACTCTACCAAGTGCAGATGGCTCTCCCATGATCCGCCAAAGTCCAGCACACAAGTCCTTAGCATGTCCTCTAGAGTCTGTATCGTCCTCTCGAACTGCCCATCTGTCTGTAGGTGGTATGTTATACTGAACTTGAGCCGACTGCCCAACTCCTCCTGCAAGCTCCTCCAGTAGTAGGACGTGAATCTGCTATCTCGGTCCGACACGATGCTCACTGGTACTCTGTGCAAGCAAACTATCTGCTGTATGTATAGCTCTGCCAACTTCTCGATAGAAAGCCCCACCTTGAAGGGTATGAAGTACGCACACTTTGTCAGCCTGTCCACAATGAGCCAAATGGCATCCTTCCCTCCTTGGGAACGAGGAAGCCCTGAGACGAAGTCCATCGTAATGTGTTCCTACTGTCACTCGAGAATGGGTAACGGCTGCAATAGACTAGCTGGCCTCTGGTGCTCCACCTTGACCTGCTGGCAAACTAGGCATCTCAAAATAAAACGTGATACATCTCTCTTCATCCTGTGCCACCAAAGATGTTCCCGTAAGTCAAGGTACATCTTGTTGGCACCAGGGTGAATAGAATATCGATATCTATGCACCTCCTGCAAGACTGCCTCTATCAGCTCTCCCTTCGGTACGCATAACCGGCTGCCATACCTCAAGGATCCATCCTCTGCTACGGTAAAGTCATCCAGCAATCCAGCTAAAGCCTGGGCTCGAAGTCTGCGAAGGCTCTTATCTGTAGACTGTGCCTCCTTGATCTGCTCCATCAATCCTGACTGAATGTCAAGCACCATCATTTGTATCACTGATCCTGGCCGAACTATCTCGATACCAAGCTTCTCCAGATCTTCCCACAAATGCTGATCTATCATCAGATACTATGCCATCGGATGCCTGTTCAGCGCATCCGCCACCACATTTGCCTTCCCGGGATGATACTGTAAATCGATGTCAAAGTCCTTCATCAACTCCAACCATCGTCTTTGCCTCATGTTTAGCTCTTTCTGTATGAACATATACTTCAAGCTCTTGTGGTTAGTAAAGATTTCCACACGCTCTCCGTATAAGTAATGTTTCCATAACTTGAGTGCAAAGATCACCGTAGCTAACTCTAGGTCATAGGTAGGATAGTTTTGCTTATAAGTCTGTAATTGCCTAGATGCATAAGCAATCACTTTCCCATGCTGCTATAGGACACATCCTAGCACCTTTCCCGAAGCATCGACCCTGAAGGTAATGTCAGAACTGGAGCGGTCGTCAGCCTCCTCTTCAGCTCCTCAAATGCTGTCTGGCAGTCCTCTGACTAGATGTACTCTGTGTCCTTCCGCGTTAGCTTCGTCATGAGTTCAGCTATCCTAGCAAAGTCCTGGACGAACTTCCTATAATAGCCGGCTAAACCCAAAAAACTCCTGATCTCTGAAACTTACGTCGGAGCCTTCCACATCTCAACGGCAGCAATCTTCCAGGGATCCACCGAGATCCCCTCTCCAGTAACTATATGACCGAGAAACTCCACTCGGTCCAAAAAGAACTCGTACTTCGACAATTTGGCAAACAACCTCTCCTGCATCAGAATCCCCTAAGCTATCCGCAAGTGCTCCGCGTGCTCCTTCGGCGTCTTCGAGTATATCAGGATGTCGTCGATAAATAATACGACGAACTTATCCAGATACTGGTGAAATATCTTATTCATCAAATTCATAAAGACAACTGGCACATTTGTGAGACCAAATAGCATCACCAGAAACTCGTACTGCCCATACTTCGTGTTGAATGCCGTCTTCTGGATGTCTGCAGCCCTGACTTTCACCTGGTGGTACCCGGATCTCAAATCTATCTTGGAAAACACCTTCGCCCCACTCAACTGGTCGAACAAATCATCTATCCTGGACAGAGGATATTTGTTCTTAATAGTGATGGTATTCAACGCCCGATAGTCAATACACAACCGAACTGTGACATCCTTCTTCGGCACAAAGAGCACTGGCGCTCCCTATGGAGAAGCACTAGATCGAATGAAACCCTTTTTCAACAGGTCATCAATCTGCTCCTTCATCTCTACGGCCTCCTTGGGGTTCACTCTATAGCAAGCCCGGGATACTGGTGATGAACCCGGTACTAAATCTATAGTGAACTCCACATCTCTGTCAGGCGGAAGTCTTGGAAGAGCCTCTAGAAATACATCCATAAACTCCCTAATGATATGGTGTGGCAGTGCTATCTCCCCAATTGTCGCACAACAGTTCGGCTCTAGGCTGATCTTCGGCCCTGTCCTCCTGATACTGAATGGTGCCATGCCTGGGAGACTGAACAGAATACTACCCTCATGACAGTCTATAGCTGCATGGGCATAGCTAAGCCAGTCCATCTCCAATTTGATATCATACCCGGGAAGTGGCATCACGAAGAATCATCCCCTAAACTCTCTTCCAGCTATAGTAATAGAGCATCTATAGATAGCCCTAATGGGCACTGGTCCGCCTCCCATCATTACTCGACTCATCTCCTCGGTAGGTGTAGCTACTAAGTGGTGTTTATGTATAAACTCTAATGACAGGAAGCTATGAGATGCACCAGAATCAAACAAGCATAGAGCTAGAAAAGTATGCAAATAAATATGACCTGTGATGACGTCAGCCAAATAATCGGGCTCCAAAACCTACTCCGACTCTGGCTCAAGAGCCAGACTATAAGTCTTCCCTGGGGTCCCTTCTGCTGCTGCAGATGTTGCCCAAACCTCTGCTGCTGAGTCAGAAGCGACGGTCCTCTAGACGGTGGTCCGGCACCTGATACTCTCGCTACTAGGCAATCTCGAAGCTGATGGATGGCAGACCCACAAGCTAAATACTGTCCCAACCTCTTTCTACAGATGAAAGCATCGTGGCCTGGCCTTTTACAGAATCCACACAAAGCTTCCTTCTGCTGCTGTCGGGGTCCCGGGGCTCTAACTGGCGGGGTCGGATGATATAGTACGGAAGGACGGTATGTCTACTGGTTAGGCGTTGGTGCTCTCGGCTGGAAATCCTGACGCTTGGAGGGTCCCTCAAGGTGTGCAGAAGCCGGCCTCTTGTAAGACAAAAGACGCTCCTCTATGCTCCATGCCAACTCTAGGCTCTGGTAGTAGTCAGTCATACCGTTCGCCACTATAAGAATGCCAATATTTGGAACTAGACCATGACAAAACCTACGCGTCATCTCCTTTGGGTCTGCAACTAGACTAGGAGCGAAACGGCTCAGGCGACTAAACTCTGCTGCAAACTCGTCAACAGAACGGTTCCTCTACTAGATGTTCTGGAATCGTAGCCCCATGGCTACCCTAGCGGTGGTCGAGAAGAATTTTTTCTTGAACTGGGTTTTGAACTGATCCCAAGTGGCCTTCCCTCTCGCGAATAACGGCTCGTTCCGGAACCAAACTCCTGCCAAGTCTATCAGCAGAAATCCCACTGCCTCGACTTAGAGGTCATTCGGCAACCTAGCTCTAAGGAGCTTACTCTCTATCGAGTCTAGCCAGTCATCTGCTACTACTATACTCTCAGTCCCTAAGAACTCCTTGGGGTTCAGACCCATGAAGTCCTTGATTGTCCCTGCTCTCTGTCGTGGCTCTACAGGTGGTGGGACCACGGTACGTTCCTCAGAATGCTCCATGCTCTGGCGGAGTAGGGTGGTCTGCTCCTGATGGGTCGTTAGGAACCCCTGGATCAGAGTGAGCAGTTGGTTTCCGTCGAGTGTGGCGGAAGCCTGGGTAGGTATAGTGATAGGTGGTGGTGGAAGTATCGGGTCTTGCTGGGACTGTGATGTGGAAGGTGGTGGAGGCATTTGGGTTGGTGGATTTGTGGAGTGGGGGAGTATAGTAGGTGGAGGTGGAGGTGTATCGGTCAACTGGTCAACCGACTGGATAGGGAGTGTGCCATTCTCAGGTGTGACATACTGGGATGAGCGGGTGAGCAACATCTAAATAAATAAAAGGGACTTATAAGGACTCTTTAAAGTAAACAATCATAAATAACAAGAAAATCCAATTTGTAACAACGAACATGTGATGCATTTCCTATGTTGCAATCCTAGTAATCCTCTAGATGTTCTAAGCGTCATTTCTAGTGTTGTCTAATTACCTTAAGTTCCTAATTGCAGAAAAGCTTGGTACAATGATGTAACCAAACAATTTAGTCAGGACCTGCATGGGCCACCACTAAAAATATGTCACGATCCACTATCCAAATTGTTGGGCCGGGCCGAGTCATGTCCAGCCTACGCTTGAGATAAAGTATAGTAAACTGTTCCAAAGATATCAAGGTAAGACTAAAATGTGCTAACAGTTCTATAAGTAATAAAGAGTCAGAAATGTCCCAAACACAAAAGTCATCTCGTATATAAGAAAGTTCCAAGAACAAGTCCATAATGTAAAGCTGGATACAGGTCCAGTCACAAAATACATAGTCTAATACATGACTACTCTCAAAAGTCCAAAGTAAATAGACAACTAGACGAGTTTTCCTGCAGGTACATCCTCGTAAGCTAAAGCCTGGTCCTCGGCAGTAACTCTATAATATGAATCACAGAGCAACTCCTCCTCAGTAAGAATACCTACATCGTTATCCTGTCAGGACGGGAGCAAGTACTAATTCTAACAAACTAAATATACAAAGCATGAATAGAAGTGTAATAAACTGGAATCATGGCATATCATGGTTTAATTAGTTCTTTTTAGAAATGGCAACATACAGTTTAAAAGTTTAAAACCGTAGCATGTACGTGATCGGTCAATAGGATGTACAGCGGTACATATCAAGTTTTTCTGGCATGCACATACATGCACGAATGGCATCGGTGTATATCCATACACAAACACGAGATCAGAACATACGACAAAGTTACATATAGATTGTTACCGTGCGCGGTAAATACATACGGAGAAGGGGGTCACGATCACGTATACTACTAACAGTTTTTCCTTAACCCATTATTTAAATATGTGAGAGATATAAAATGTCCTAAGCATGGTAGAAACTGAAAGTAATACAACATGTGAAGTTTTAACTTGCTACCCCAAGGATCAGCATTTAACATGGTTGGAAAATCACAGTTTATTGTTATAGCAGTAAGTAAAGTTTATATAGGTACTTGCCTTTAGCAAAGCAAAGCAGCGATAAAAATGCTATAGATGCCTGATGACTCGTCACTGTAGAAATAACACATAAACTTAGTTTTTATACTAAGTCAAACACTAAGTCACTAGTTCTGTGCTACGACTTTCTGACTGGACACCTAGCCAAATGATGACTTTAGCATAGAAGACCAATATGAGGTGACACAATACCCTAACTAACTTTCTAGGGCCTTTACACTAGAGTAGGGTGAGGTCCAATACGTTTATAACTCAAAACAACATGAAACATTGAAAGTCATAATTATTCAATAAATAAATCAAACTGTACACTGTGTTCCAACAATTTTTGAGATAGACAAAAAGCTAAATTTTACATAAATTAAAGTATTGAAATGATCCTTGTTAATTATAGAAATTTATACTAATTTTTCTGGAATTTATAAACCTCCATAAATATTTATTAAAAATCAGCAAACATATGTATCCTGAAAATGAGTTCTATTTTCCCATTTTTATAAAATAACAAAATTACTTACTAAATGTTGAAAAAATTCTAAAAAATTAGCTAAATTAACATAGTATTTAAATACAATTTTTTTGAGATTTCTACAGCAATTAAAATATATATAAAAATTCAAAAATAACAAGTAACACTTTCTAGAAAATAATTATTTAATTATTTACTATTTTGTCCAAGTATTCGAAATTGAACCGAAGTCCAGATACAGGACCCATAGCCATGAATCAAGTCCAATATGACTTGTACAGACTCTGAATGTATTAGACACAATTGGACCCAAAAATCCATGCTAGGTTTGGACATGAATTGATCATAATCAATAAAATTACAGAAATTTAAATATAAATAATATATTTTAAAGTGGTAAAATTTGCAAGTCACAAAAGTGAAATTTTACATAATAATATATTTTGTACATGGTAAAATTTGAAATACATATATAAATATACAACAACAATATTTATACATATACATATAAATATATAGATATTTATATATATATATATATATATATATATATTTTATATATATATATATATATATATATATATATATATATATATATATATATATATATATATATATATACGTATAATAATTATACGTATAATAAGTATACATATAATAAGTATATATATATATATAATAAGTGTACATATATATATATTATATGTATACTTATTATATATATAATAAGTATACATATAATAAGTATATATATATATATATATATATATATATATATATATATATATATATATATATATATATATATATATATATATATATATAGTTTTGGCTTCGGTCTTCGAGCCCGGTTTTGCTATATATATATATATATATATATATATATATATATATATATATATATATATATATATATATAATATATATATATATATATATATATATATATATATATATATATATATATATATATATATATATATATATATATATATACTGTATATATATATATAACAGTATATATATAATAATATATATATATACATAAATACATATACATATATATAAATACATATATACATATATACATATACAATAAAATACAAAAAAACCAAAACAAAACAAAAAGAAAAGAAGAGGAAAGGGGGGCTCGAACTCGGTCAGGAGGGGGGGGGGGTCGGGTTTTAGCTCACTCGGGCTGGCCAGGGGGTCAGCCCGAGTCTGTTGTTTAGGGAAGGGTTCGGGTTAGTTTTAGGTTAGACTTTAGGTTAATGGGTTTCTAAACCCATTAGCACGATCTAAACCCGTTAACCCAATAGCCTGAAATAACAGTTCGGCTCGTGTCCAGACTGTTCAGGACACGAGCAATGAAATCTGACCCAGTGTCGTGTGTCCGCGCCCAGCACGACACGCACGACACTGCTAACGCGTGTCCAACCCTATTGTTGGGTTCCCCGTGTCCAGGCGAATGACATACGTGAGTTGGAGACACGCACGACACGTTTTTGAAGCTGTTACCTTCGTGTTCGGCGAGCTGGGTTGAAGTCGAGGGTGCTGGACGGCGACTAGGGCGTCGTGGTCGTGGTGCTGGGGTGGCGCTACACTCGCCTCGGCGTGGCAAACTCGGTGGTAGGGGTCGATGGTGGTGAAGACGGCTGCGGAGGTGGTGCTTGGGTGGTCGTCGGAGTTAGGGTTAGGGTTTCGTCGGAGAAGAAGGGGTTGTTATAGTCGAAATTTAGACTAGGGTTAGGGTTTCGGTCTGGGGGGTATTTATAGGGGGAAGGAGGTCGGTTTTAGGGCTGGGGTCGACCGAGAAAGGTGGGGGATAGGTCGGTGGTCGTCGATCGTCGGGGGCAGCTGGCCGAAGACGTGGGGGGGGGGGGGGGGGGGGTGATGGTAAGGTCTCCCAAATTTAGGGTTTTGTAAAATGACCCCGCTCTCATCGGTTTACAAATTATTATTTGCAACCCGCAATAAAAACAATTCAACTAATTACAATTTGATATTAAAACAAATTTAAATATTACAAAATAATATTAAAATATTTCAATTAATTACAAAATGATATATTTTATTTTAAAAATTATTAAAAAATCATTTAAAAATTCTAGAAAAATTCCTAATAATTATAATAAATTATTTTAAAGCTAAATAGGTCATTAACATCTAATTAACACTAATTAAACCAAATTTGAAAAACAGGGGCTGACACAGCGCACCCGCCCATGATGGGTTCTCTGGAGTTTTCTTCCGAACCTGCTGGGACATCATTGATTCGGACTTTCTTGCAGCCGTAGTTGCTTTTTTTAAGGCGTGAGCTACCCCAAATCCATCTGTCGAGCCAACCTTATCCTCATCCCAAAAAAAGACAACCCGGAGTCCTTCAGAGATTTTAGACTAATCAGCCTATGCACTTTCACCAATAAAATAATCTCCAAGATCATCGCGACCCGCAAGTCCACTCTTCTTCCAAAGTTAATCTCTGAGGAACAAAGTGGTTTCATCCCCGGAAGAAACATCACCGACAACATCCTCCTCGCCCAAGAAATGATAACGTGCATAAAATTCTCGTCTAGGGGTGGGAACGTGGCCATCAAACGAGACATGGAGAAAGCCTACGACCGGCTGACTGGCAATTCATGATCTGGGTCTTTAGGGCTTTCGGGTTCTCAGAAATTTGGATAGACATCATATTCAGATCCAGCAACAACTCTTGGTTCTCCACCATCATCAACGGGTTGGCTGACGGCTTCTTCCAGTCTAGCCTTGGGGTTCGTCAGGGAGACCCTCCTTCCTCCACCATTTTCATCATAGCGGCCGAAGCCCTCAGCAAAAACCTGAATAACATGTCAAATATCTCCAGATTCTACCACTATCATACCACCACTGGCTGCCCCTTAATTACACATCTAGCATACGCCGACGACATCCTCATCTTCTCTTCCGATGACATCGGGTCGGTGGAGGTGGTCAATAGAACTCTCGAGAAATACACAAGATGCTCCGGTCAACGTGTCAACCCTGACAAAAGCTTTATCTACACCTATCATAAAGCTGACATGAACCACTCGGCTACTCTCGCCAACCTGACCTCCTTTTTCATCGTGTACCCGCCGTTCTCCTATCTGGGATGTGGTGTGCTGTCGTAGGCACCCAAAAATAAAACCTTTACTCTTAAAATGATTTGTAGAAGTGAGAGTAAGAATCGATCCTACGGAGAGCAATTAGTGTACTTTTATGCATTGTGAATGAGGATGGGGGAGGTCTTGAATATGATAAGAGAAAATTTGTAACACCTAGTTTTTCAGATGAGGGTAATTTTGAAATTTTGTAATTATAATTATTAATTATTGATATTTGATTCACATTATGATTTTTAGTAATTTTTAATAATTTTTTAAACTATTTAAAAACTGGTTTAAGTCAAGACTTGTGATTTTGATGTGCTGCTAGTGAAACCCTAGAGACTGCATGACCTAGAGCCTAACAATGTCATTAGGATGATTTAATTCTCATTTTTAGCCTAGGGGTAATTTAGTCATTTTGACTTATTTGAATTATTTGGTGATTTGTTGAATTGGTGATTTCTAGTTGACCTTAACTTGTTGAGACCTAGTGGACTAGCCTAGAACCTAACCGTAGCTATGGTAGCCCTAGTCTAACTTAAGTTAACCTATTTTAGTCATTAGAGAATAGTTTTAGAATGAGGGGATTTGGTTTAGTGAATTTTAGTCATGGCTTGTGGTTTCATGAAATGACTTATGGCTTAATTATTTAATTGATCATGACTTAAGCCCATTGGCCATTTAGTGAACCCTAACCCTAATTATTGAACCTATGAACAGCCACATAGGGATCCCTACCCTATTTAAATACTTGTTCATTAGGGCTTGCCTCTTTTTATCATTCCAATACTTGGAGAAAAGAAAGGTAAGTTTCCCCTTCCAAAAATTCCTATTTTATTCATTTGATCTCCTTTTTCATCCTAGTCTTTTTCATTGGGTTCTAATTTAAGTTTATGGACTGTTGGTGGAGAGCTATTTCAGTTTGGGATCAATTTGGAGCATTTGGCCATCAAGAAGAACACCCCCCATTTGAAGCCTTTTATTACAAATTGCACCTATAGATAAAACCCTTTAAATTGTATTATTATTTTGATTTCTTTGCATATTAGGCTAGGTTTAGGTGTCCCCTAGCTGTACCTCGAATTTGGGTGGATTTCGTGTCCGTTTGGTGTCCGTATCGGACACGTGTCATAGGGTATGTTAGGTGTTCGATGAAATGCCTCTAAGGAATTTATTTTCTATTTTTGATAAACTAATTACATGATTTTGAAGCCCTTGGCATGCTGATCACGAATCTATCACACTGAACACGTTTTAGAGCCGTGTCCGTGTCCAAAATGGACACGAACATGCTGCACAATACTGTTGTGCAGTGTCCTGCTGCTCGGGTGTCCTAGCGGACACGACACGGCGACTCAAGCCACGAAACTTGGTAGACACGTTGTCCTAATGACTGACACGACACCTATAAAGCTTCATGGGACCTCGATGTGTGCGCACGAAGAAATCACGTGCGGACTGGATTTACACTGATTCTGCATGCGTTGGTTTCGACCACTGATACGTGTCTCGTGCACCTGACACGAGCCACTTGGATACCTCGTGTTGTGTCCAATATGTAGCCCTATGTGTGGCAAACACACGAACACAAGCACGAAGTTTCACGTGTCCTGCGTCGAGTGTACAGTGCCTCGTACTCACAGCACAATGCTGCACAGTGTGGATGTGCCTGGGTGTATCCTTCTCGATTTTGGACACGTTCGTGTCCAGTATTTGGACACGATACAACTTGTGTAACACCCACACATGTGTATGATTGTTTATGAACCATTTATTTGAAGTTTTATTGTGATTCGAATGTGAAATTGGTTTTTTTGAAAATATTCTGATACATGCTTTAAAAGACAGTTTCAAATGTGTTTCCAACCATTTTTCCATGTTTTAAATTCCATGATAATTCCTATACATGTGTATTAGATTGCTGGAATGTTAGTTTATAGTTCGTGATTGAGAATTTGGATTTCGAATTTGATTAGCACTGTTAACTGATACGCAATTCCTATTTAACTGAACACTGAGTTAACACAGTGAACTTTAATTCCAGTTTAAAACTGTAGTCTGATGCTTAATTGCCATTGTTGAATCCTGAACCTTGTGGTAGTTCACCGTTAGTTAAATGGATGGACTGATTTGCATAACACAACCCGAGAATTAGTTTACTGTCATTGATTTCTTCTTGAAAACTGAACTTGATTTCATATCTTCCTGAATTTTGATTTCTAACTTTAATTCCAATTTTTTTAGACTGTATTTATGCTTATGCTGCCATGTTCGATTCATGCATATTTTGTCAATTCTCATTGTCATTAATTTCCATTCTAAAACTGAATTGATTCTTAAATTCCGTGTTAATTCCTGACTTTTCATTTCCTTATCAAAAACAGAATTGATGTTTCAATTCCATGTTTTATTCCTATATATGTTGTTAGTTGTTTAAGTGTTAGTTGAAATTGTGTTAGAGGGTTTTGATATGGTTCTCGAATTGGGATTGGATGGTTAGAACTGCCATTTAGGTTTCCTAAAACTGAGAATTCACACATACCCACACCCTCTATCCTGTCAACACACACCCACTGTTTTAAACTCACAAACAGGTACACACACAGTTTTAAAATACACTATCTTTTTCCCAAATCCTGAGATTCAAATCTCTGGAAACCAGAGAACAATCAGTGCATTGTAGGTTGATGCACTGTTTGTATGTGAGTATTTGGTTCATTGTTATTGAAATAATCTGAGAACCTTAACTGAACACATAAACCCCTACATGCCACATAAACCCCTTACCTTGCTTCACACACACACACATGCCTATACAACCCCCTGCACACTACCTGTTTCCTGAGTTTTAATACAGCAAACATCACACACACTACTGAACTACCACTGTTCAGTCCACTGTCCAGCCCCCTTCTTCTTTTGCTTCTATCCTATGGATTCACATTGTGTCCAATTGTTATCTATTTGTATAAATATAGAAAGGATACTATAGTGTATATATATATATATATTAGGATAAATAGGTATGTCTATATACATGTAGTGAGTTTTACCTAAATATGATACATGTTGTATATATAGGATGTTAGTGATAAGGAGGCTATATAGCATTAGATACCATAATGTGGGATATTGGTTATGTGAGATTAGATAGTGTAATACACTATATATATGTGAATGTGTATTGCCTTTATAAGATGTTATATGTATGCATGATTTATGTCTTGGATTATAGGTTTTGGCAATATGCATATATGTGGATAGGTATTGAGGGTCAGATAGTATTGGGTAAGGAATAGGTTATACATCATAGAGTAGATAATGGTTATTATAGGAGATTAGCTTACTTTAGAGTTGACCAATATTGGACTGTTGACCAAAGTCAACATTAAGGCCTAAATGTGACCAATTGACCTAGTTTGACTAGAGTATTGACTTGGGTTGACCCAGAGTTGACCAAGTTTGACTTGGACCTAGTTTGACCTAGACAGTTGACCAGATTTGACTTAGAGTTGACTTTGACCTAGATTGGCCTAGAAATTATGTAGATGCATCATAAAAATCATCTGTCTTATTTTTAAACATGTTATAACCTGTACTGCTCTATTTAGGACACTGTGACTCCGGTGCAGACATCTGACATTATACTACTCTTTTCAGAGAAGCAGGCGAGTACATTCTCTGATAGTTCTTCCATTTACTTGTCTTTTACTATACTTCAGTTGTAGCTAGTTCTATTTGATTCTGTATTACAAACACGATTTGATATTATTGGATCCATTTCATGCGACACGCACTTATTTAAGTCTGGCCTCTATTCTGGAACCACCTACTGGAACCACCTACTGGAACCACCTTCTGGAATCACTACTGGAACCACCCTGGAATCATTTACTGGAACCATTCGTATACTGGCTGGACTTATACCTATTTTTGTGTCGGATTATGGATTCACTTGTACTTGCTGGGCAGGGAAATATTGGAATAGGCATGTGAACATACCCAAATACTGGAACTACTCCCTTGGAATTATACTGGAACGATAGCCAGCCCACACTTGGCCGAGTGTGCGGTGTGCCGTATTACCTACAGCCGTTCACATGTCGATCCCGATATTTTAAAATACATTGTTAGAGTATAGGCTGGACTCACCCTGGAACCTTTTGATCACCAACTGGACTCACCTTATATCTGACTCATCTTGTACTGGAACCACCTGGTATCAGATTCATGTTGTCTGAATTTACTTGGGTTTTGCACTTGTTTACATTTGCTATCTGTACTTATTATGTTACCTTAGTTCAGCTAGATTTATTACAGTCTTCATTGCTATGATTCTTCTCTTGTTTAGTTATTTTCTTTCTTTGCACTTTATCTGTCTTCTTACCATCACCTGAGCATAAACTGCCATATTCATCAATACAACTGTTTATAACTGCTTTATAGTTCTCTGTCATTTACTTGGGATTTCTTGATGAGTTGTACTCGTTCCTGTCCTGACTGGACCTGTTGAAAATTTTACAGATGATTGCCCCGAGGACACATGCCCTACATATTACTGTGGAGATGGCTTAGCTACCTTTGGCCCCGATACTCAGGAGTGATCGGGAGATTAGCTAGTTGTTTGTTTAGCTTCCATGTTTTAGAACTGGAGTTGTATATAAGTTCAGATTTATAGTTGAGATTTGTAGCAGAGATTTTCTGAGATTATATTGTTAGTTGTTGGTTTTAGTCTGTTATTAGTCTTAGTTTTAATCTTCTGTGATATCTTATCATTCTTAGACTGTGATTGAGATTCATTATATCTATACTTGTCCTCCGTTCGGAGTTGAGATTTGACAAGTACATTATATAATTGCGTGAGTTGTTGATTAGATAGTAACCTAGGACAGCGTTCTACCGCCGACACTGCGGCGTAGGCTGGGCGATGTTACGTGCTCGTACCCTCACAGTGGGTGCGGATCGTGACAAAATTTAAGAAGAGCTAAAAAACAATTAAAGTATTATAATGAATCAAAGGGAGGAATATTGGTTTTAGTGAACATTCACCATTGGAAATCATAAAATTGATCATCGATGCAAGCATAAATTAAATCATACTTTGAATATTTATCGTTGGAAGTATCTTCCTGTCTCTCTTAGGCTTAGTTAATTAGATACAAGCGACCTAATTAACTTTAATTACTAAATAATCTCAGACAAGCGTTAAAGATTTAATCTAGCAATTTCTTAAAGAAAAAAGAGATCGATAAAGCAAAACAATACAAGTACAAGCGGTTGTATTTAATTTTATCAAAAGCTTTTCCCCTAAGATATAATAAAACAATGCAGTTCATTAAATATTGGTTGCTTCACAAATTAAAAACATCAAACAATTACGGATTTGATATCTAATTTAGCAGTAGATCAAAATGAATAATAAACTAGTAGGCCTCCTAGTAATTAAACAAAACAATCATGAAAGTTGGCATGGAAAAATATTCAATATTCAAAGTATAAATCAAATATATAAAAACAATTTAGATCTCACAAGTTTATTGATTCCAAGGCTTTCGTACACTTCGACCAACAAGACTTTTAGCCACACATGTTCATCAAAACTTACAAAAAAGTTGGAGAAGAAGAAGAAGAGTTGTGTTGTGTGTTTTCTTCTCATAATTTTTACCCCTTTTATATACCCTTAATTAGTTGTTTCAATCCCAAAATATCTCCCCACATATCCTCTAAAAGTTACAACTTCTCAAACCAAAAAAACTAAGTCATAGAACAAGTAGGGAAATGGTTATTTTGGTTTCTATTTTTTTCACAACATCTTTGACCCAACTTGAAGCCTGATTTCGTCAATGATGCATCATGAAACTCAAAAAACTTAAAATAGGCAAGTTGTAACCCTTTGACTTAGCTTTCCAAATCATTTTGAAGTACCTCAATTGCTTTTCAGAGGAGAAATTGTTATGTCCATTTTGGTAAAAGGTGTCAAAACTGTCTAGAATTGTAATTTAGCTCCATTTTGCACATACTGTCTCCAATTGCATCCTAAAGCAAGATATAATTATAATGAGTACCTTTAGTCATAAAATGAGCATAAAATGGTGAACACTAAGGGATAAAAATATAACATTTTACGTTCTCATCAAATACCCCCACACTTAACTTTTGTTCGTCCTTGGACAAAACTCAAAAAAAAAATTTTTCAAAACGAAAATCAAGGTTGTAATGCCATAAATAAAGAATAACCAAGCTCTTTAAAACTCATAACATATCATGAAAATATATTCTTAGACAACTTCTAATTACTTACTATGTATTTTTATTTGAAGATAGAGTAAACTAAATTGGTATACCCTCACGGGAATATACACTCAACTCTCATATATTTCAAGGGTATGTGTTTCGCTCAAATTCATTCCAAAAGAAATGATCTAGCATAAGGTTGCATATCTTCTCATTCTCCACCACATGGATCACATGCATAACACAAATCATAAGGACTTATGGGTTGTAATGGGGTTTAGGATCAAGGTAGGATATATTTGGGATTTTAGCTAAAAAAACCCATCAAAACTAGTAGAGCAAAAATGATTTAACTCAAGCTCGAATATATAAAATATATAAAATCAATCACCCCATTTAGCTTCTTCAAATTGACCTTAAAACATTCAACATACCCCTTTATTGGAATTTGAGGAAGAATTATGAAAATGAATATCAAAAGTAATTTCCTCCATCGCTTTCTTTTCATTACTTCTTTCTTTCTTTCTTTCTTTCTTTCTTTTTCTCATCATCTTTTTTTCATTTTCTTTTTTCATTTTTATTTTTTTCACTTTTTTTATTTTTTTTGATGAAACTCAAGAATTTGAGAATAAAAATATGTAGCCAAACTAGAAATTCAGATATCCCCACACTTATTTTTAGACACCCATACATATCATAATGCTCCACTAGTTTTCTGGCCTGGGATAAGGATTTTTCAGGTTAAATATTGTAATATGGGTTCACAAAAATAGAAGCAATAAGGCTCAAAGGGGCTCAACCAAAGGAAAAATAATTTTAGGGTAGACTATTTGGCTTATGTAGCGTATAACAAAGATGACCTTAATCATATTCATGTATGCATGTGCCGATGTGACCTCGAAGAGAATCTAAGCAAGTTCTAGAGAAACAAGTCCATGGAAGAATATCTCTCATCAAAGAAAATAGTGAGACTGATGTGTCAGTCTAAAGGCTCAAAATCTCACCGGCTTCTGTCTACCAAATTTAGTCACAACCATCCTCAAGAAAAATAACTACACTAATTAATTCTAAGTTGAAAAGAGTATTTATTCAATCATGTTATGAATTTTTTAAACTTTGTTAAATCTTTCTCATGACATACACAACCAAAAATTATTAAAAATCACAAAAAAACAAAACCTTTTTTTTTGAAAATAAAATAAAATAAAACTTTATAGAAAACCACAAAAAAAACACATTTTTTTTGAAACATAAAAAAACTGAAACTTCTTAAAATAATTTAAATCCCCTCCCCCACATTTAAACTGACATTGTCCCAATGTAAGACTAAATACAACGAAAAGACAAAAATAAACAAACATAGAAATGCAAGAATAAGAACAAACTCCCCTTGGGTTACCTCCCAAGCAGCGTCTTTGTTTAATACGTCGTTGGCTCGACTTTATGTACACTTGACATAACTATGAAAGGGTTTCTCATCTTGGATAGAGGCCTGCAAAATAGATGGTAAATGCAAGTTGTTAGAATTTGATAATGCCATATAAGGAAAGTTACCTGACTGTTGCACTTTTAGAAATTTATTCAATGCTGATACAGTTTCCTATAAATTAGAACTCAAAGATAACTC
Organism: Iris pallida; assembly: GCA_029216955.1. Lineage (NCBI taxonomy): Eukaryota > Viridiplantae > Streptophyta > Magnoliopsida > Asparagales > Iridaceae > Iris > Iris pallida. The sequence continues at coordinate 1,434,128 of JANAVB010042220.1, read as the reverse complement.
TTCATTCCTTTCTCAACATGCTCACTGATGGCAACTTCCAATCCATCTTTGCCATCAAGTTCAAAAACTTCTTGTCTATTTGGTACTATGTTCTCATTAGGAATGTTCGTGTCTGCAACGTCGTTGGTCTCTTCTTCTTGTTTTGACGATGTAGGCACTTTCTTTACTAGGTTGTCAACCTCTTCGTCATTTCACAAAACGATTGTACATATATTTTCTTTCGGATTTATTATCGTTTGAGATGATAATTTTTTCAAATTTTGTGCCTCCAGTTTATTAATTATTGTAGCCATTTGGCTCATTTGATTATTCAGACTTTGGATGCTGGCCCTCGTCTCCTGTTGAAATTGAAAAGTATTAGTGGCAATAGACATAACAATATCTTCTAAAGACATAGCAGAATTAGAAGTTTGGTCCAATTGTTGTTCACGAGGGTATGGTTGCTTGCACTGTTGGTAACTTGGGCAATTTTGAGTTACACTGGGCTTGTTTTCAAGTATTGGGCACATATCAGTTGGATGTCTTGCTATTAAACAAATCTCACAAGCCATTATTTTTTGCATGTTACCACCTACAACCAATTGATGAACAAGTGAAGTTAAACTAGCAATTTGTTGTTGAAGTGAATAAATATTTACCTCATTAGCATGCCTAAGTGGAAGATTTAGACAAGTGGCAAATTGTTGAGAATTGGTCGCCATGTCCTCTTAACATTTTTTTGCTAATAATAAATTATTTGATTACAAGAACGAAATAAAGATCACAAAAAGAATAAAAATTAACTAAAATTACTCCCTGGCAACGACGCCAAAATTTGGTGTGCTGTTGTAGGCATCCAAAAATAAAACCTTTACTCTTAAAATGATTTGTAGAAGTGAGAGTAAGGATCGATCCCACGGAGAGCAATTAGTGTACTTTTATGCATTGTGAATAAGGATGGGGGAGGTCTTGAATATGATAAGAGAAAATTTAAGAAGAGCTAAAAAAAAATTAAACTATTATAATGAATCAAAGGGAGGAATATTGGTTTTAGTGAACATTCACCATTGGAAATCATAAAATTGATTATCGATGCAAGCATAAATTAAATCATACTTTGAATATTTACCGTTGGAAGTATCTTTCTATCTCTCTTAGGCTTAGTTAATTAGATACAAGCGACCTAATTAACTTTAATTACTAAATAATCTCAGACAAGCGCTAAAGATTTAATCTAGCAATTTCTTAAATAACAAAGAGATCGATAAAGCAAAACAATACAAGCACAAGCGATTGTATTTAATTTTGTCAAAAGCTTTTCCCCTAAGATCTAATAAAATAAAGCAGTTCATTAAATCTTGGTTGCTTCACAAATTAAAAACATCAAACAATTACGGATTTGATATCTAATTTAGCGGTAGATCGAAATGAATAATAAACTAGTAGGTCTCCTAGTAATTAAACAAAACAATCATGAAAGTTGGCATGGAAAAACATTCAATATTCAAAGTATAAATGAAATATATTAAAATAATTTAGATCTCATAAGTTTATTGATTCCAAAGCTTCCGTACACTTCGACCAACAAGACTTTTAGCCGCACAAGTTCATCAAAACTTCAAAAAAAAAGTTGGAGAAGAAGAAGAAGAGTTGTGTTGTGTGTTTTCTTCTCATAATTTCTACCCCTTTTATACACCCTCAATTAGTTGTTTCAATCCCAAAATATCTTCCCACATATCCTCTAAAAGTTACAACTTCTCAAACAAAAAAAACTAAGTCATAGAACAAGTAGGAAAATGGTTATTTTGGTTCCTATTTTTGTTCACAACATCTTTGACCCAACTTGAAGCCTGATTTCGTTAATGATGCAGCCTGAAACTCGAAATACTTCAAATAGGCAAGTTGTAGCCCTTTGTCTTAGCTTTCCAAATCTTTTTGAAGCACCTCAATTGCTTTTCGAAGGAGAGAGTTATGTCCATTTTGGTAAAAGGTGTCAAAACTGTCCAAAATTATAATTTAGCTCCATTTTGCACATTCTGTCTCCAATTGCATCCTAAAGCAAAATATAAATATAATGAGTACCTTTAGTCATAAAATGAACATAAAATGGTGAAAACTAAGGGATAAAGTATAACATTTTGCGTTCTCATCAGGATGCCCACTGGTATATGGGAAATCTAATTCGGGCATCTTCGACGGTCTGGTGAACAAAATCAGGAATAACATCACGGGATGGCACAATTGCGACCCTGTCTCCGAGTGGAAAGATGATCCTCATCAAACACGTCTTGTCCTCCATTCCAATCTACATCCTGGCGGTTTGTGCCCCCTTAAGAAGGTGTTATCTTCGTTAGAATTCCTCTTTGCCAGCTTCTTTTGGGGGCACATAGACGGCAAGGATAAGCACCACTGGGCCAGCTGGGAATCAATGGTAAACCTACAGAGGAGGGGGTCTATGCTTCTGCAGACCATCTTACATCCTTGATGCCTTCTCAATGAAGTTATGGTAGAAAATTCGTACAGACAACTCCATCTGGACCCGGTTTATGAAGGCCAGATACTTTCAACATTCCCACCCTGCGATGGCCGTCGCCAACAATCGCTCCTCTGCTTCGTGGCGCCGTATCCTGCACGGCCGGTACCTCGCCGAACCCCTTATCCACCTGCAACTTGGCAACGGTTTCTCGTCGCTACGGCAAGAGTGCTGGCTCGACAATGCGATCGTCCAGCTTTCCCCAAATGCCCCACCCAATTACGAGATCCGCGACCTGTGGGACTCCGAGCTGGGGTGGAGGTGGGACCGGATCAACGATTAGATGGGACCGGCGACGACGGACGCACTGACCTACGCCTAGGTACAAATCAGCAACCTTTCAGATACCTGGAGATGGTCTCCTACCGCCGATGAAACTTTTACGTTGGCCTCTACAAGGATCGTGGTGAGAGGCATCCGTGTGTCGTCTCCGTTGACCGCTCCCTTCTGGCACTCATGTATCCCCAACAAATGGTCGGTACTGGTCTGGCGAGCACACTGCAAAAATCTACCCACCGACGACTCCCTCACCACCTTAGGCTTCAGCCTTGCCTCCAAATGTCATTGTTGCTCTTCGCACCACCCAGAAACCTCAGAACACATTCTGCTGTCCGGAGACCTGGCCGCTCATCTCTGGAAATGCCTATCGCGCCGTTGTGGACTGGTCCACCGGGCCGAGGGCTTCAACGATCTCCTCGCCAACAGGGGAACCTCTCACGGGCATCAGATCGTCGCAGCTGCAGGAATTTGGGTACTCTGGAAGAATAGAAACAAATACAGATACGAAGGACGACAATATACCCCCCTACAACTGAACAGAGAAGCCATCCGACAAACTCTCAAGATCTGAAGGTGCTGCACTCACTCTATGTGTGTATATATATATATATATATATATATATATATATATATATATATATATATATATATATATTTATATATATATATATATATATATTTATATATATATTTATATATATATATATATATATATATATATATATATATATATATATATATATATATATATATATATAAAAAATATATATATATATATATATATATATATATATATATATATATATATATATATATATATATATATATATATATATATATATATATGAATGTATACTAAGTTATATATGTTAGAAAATATATATATACATATATAACTTAGTATACATTCATATATATATATATATATATATATATATATATATATATATATATATATATATATATATATATATATATATATATATATTTTTTTTTTACATTCATATATATATATATATATATATATATATATATATATATATATATATATATATATATATATATAAATATATACACAAAGACCTCTGTTGTACTGTTCCAGAAGGAATAATACTCTTCAAATCCCGCACGGGGAGGGAGAACACTTCCTCTTATGATTCGGGAAGGGATTTAAAGAGAACAAAATCTTATGCAAAGATTCTCTTCACCAATCCCTTCGAATCCAAATCCTCCACGAATTAACAAAACCATAATCAAATCCTGATAGAAACCCGATTGGAAAACACGGATTAAAACTCGAGATATATATACGAGTGGATACTCGAGTTTAATCACAAATTTCCATTGTAACACCATACGAAACCCCAACTCTCCACCCCAGAGCAACCACAACATCCCCACGCCCCACCTTAACCGCCTGTACTGTCACCAGTTCGTTGGAGGATCGCTGAAACAGTCGCCGACCGAAGGTGCCCTCAAGAGAACAGAACAACTCTGTTATGAGTAATCAACCCAGGTACCCAAGTTTCGACACATATATCTTTTGCTTCGCTCGATCTTTTCTGAATCTTCAAAGTCCTATATAAAGCCTACATGATCACCTTCGAACTGCTTCAGAGGGATTCAGTTTCTTCCCTATTGTGTCGATCAGAAAATTGACTCAAAACTCGGGGAAATCTGTTCAAAAGCAGAACAGAACCTTAGCCCCAAACCTTATACTGGAAGGCTCTACTCTGTCAAAATAATAATTGTTTTCAAAATCAATTAAAAATGATTATAGCCAATATAACCAAGTTTGAAATCCAGCAATTAGTTTTATTTAATATGTTTTTATTTCCATGTTATATTAGTTCAAAAATTAGCAAAAATAGCGTTCAAAACTGTGAAAATTTTATAAAATTTCCCGATACGGTGTGCGCCCCGAAAACCGGGCGACGTAGTTGCAAACTATACGCATCGAAAGGCGCATATAGATGTTACCGACGTGTGGGAACTGACGGAACTCGATTTCGTTGCGTGTGCGCGACAAAATCAGTACGTATCCGTCAAGATACCGCCGTATCGACCTTTTGCAAACTTGACCATAACTTCGTGTACGTTCGTCGTATCAAGACGAAAACTTGTGCCAACAGGACCGTATCAAAATTTTGGTCCTGTGTGCTAAGTTTGGTCCGATTATGAGAAGGTCGACCGGAATACCTATTTGGCGGGCCCGCGACCCGATCTAACGGACAAAATTTGTATATGGCCCGCCGGAATCCAACTTTAGACATATGGTTGGGTTCTTTTTCTCAAACCGGACCCGCAGATAAATAGTTTGATGACTTTAGAGACCATAGATATTGGCACGCATTTTGGTACAAAACGGGTCCAACGACGGACATCAGTTTTGACCCAAAATTATGATTTTGCCCCTGTTCCAGAATTTGACTTTTGGACAGGTATTTCCTTAGATATATTTTTTACACCGAGAATGTTCTTGATGTTTGTTTCAGCATCCGGAGCCGTTCATGGATTTTGAGATTTATTGCTGACGTGATTGATTATTTGGAGTTGCCATTCCCGTACCACTAGACAAGATACCTTACCACCTTACTCCGTGATTTACTTATTCTTTTTTTAGTTATTTATAATCAGCATTACTTATCTGTTGTTAGTATTATATTACTGTGCGTCCAAGTCACACTTGGGTGCAAGAGACTATATCGGTCGTTTTACTTGCTTTTGTTTTATTCTCTTACATTGACTTAGCCAAGTGACCACCCATTGATGATGAGGTATTAGTATATCTCTATGGCCTTGACACATGATCATCACGAGTTGTGAGTCACATGTAGGACACGTACCCACGTAGTCGGCAGGCCACCGATACGTATGGGGCGTGCGACGGATATGAGTAACTGCAAATCGAATTGCATGTTAGAAGACTTGGTGTTACTAGAGGTTCTTCTTAGTCATGGAGATGATGATACTAGGCATTGGGTGGGAAGAACAATACCTGACGTATGGTCTTATTATACTTCCCTGATTACCTGTGTGCTCCTCCGGAGACGCAGGCCCTAGGTGCCCTCTGACGTTTCCCAGAGCGTTATGGACGTACCCCCTTACACATGATGCCCTCTGACGATCTTCGAACGTTACAGATGTAGTCCCCTAGTGCCCTATACGGTAACTATACCGATTCCATCTACAGCCAAGACTCATGCGTCGAAGGATTGTATCTCAATTGAATATTCACAGTAGAATGGTTAGGAACCCTATTGCACGCATCCCCTTTAACTCTCTATGATATATCACAGTTTATATGGCATATTGTTTTCTTGTATCTTGTTACGTCCCTCTGAGGATCTGGTTATCTTTCAAGGTTAGACGATTTACCGTAGGAGTATGGAGCGGTACTGGATCCTTCATATATTGATGACGAGGCATCTCCTGCTGATTTCTAGATTATTGATTCATTGACAATTAGTGGACATATTTTATATCTCTTTTCTTTTATTTTGTGGAGGTTGACTCCGATTATTTGAGACTATTTTTCATAGCTATTTGGAGTGGGTATGTCCACCCGGCTATCTCTTTGATACATTATTTATTTGGACACTTATATCTTCTGTGTTGAGCTGTAATGAGATTAGATTATATTATTCTGGCCCATGATTATTTTATATATACAGCTTATGTATGTATACGAGGATTTCATATATTAGAGTATTCTTCGTATATGTGCAGCTGGCATGTCTACGTGCTCGGTCCTAAGTATTTTGGGACTGGGGCGTTACACCCCATCCCGAAGACGACATTGGAGGTGGTCAACCTTCCGCCGACTCGCGACAATGTGTGTGGACTGATTCCATTCAGCACATCTCGGGGGGAGATCATATGGGTTCACCCAGATCTCGCTCCGAAATTGTCTCAATCGGGGGTACATTCTACCTCCAAAGCTAAAAGCAAGAAGACCAAGTCTTGCCGAATGGTGACCTCCTTCCCTAAGGAGGCACTTCCTATACAAACGCGTTCACAGCAGAACGCTCAGCCTGAGGAAGCCCCTGTCGAAGTGGCACCTCCCGTTACCAATATAGAGCCTAAAAATCAAGTTGCGCCTTCAATATACTGATCAGTGATCAAGTTGCGCCACTGATATAAAGCTCAGAGAACAGACTGCGCCACCGATCAGATTGCGCCCAATATCAAACTGTGTCCAATCTAATTACGCCAAAATCTACGTAGCATCTGACACTTAATGGTCATCATTACCTCACCACACTGACGGCTGACACAACGGTGAACGAGGAAAATATTTCTGAATCCCGTGAATTGTGCCGCTCAAGGAAAAGTTGGTGGACAACTGGCTTGTACACTTCGTGAGTTGCGCCCAGGCGCAATCTAAACAAAATCCTTAGTTGCGCCTGGACGCAACCTGAATGACTTTTACTCAGAAGCTGCCACATGTAGGAGCAGCTCAAATCAAGCGCAGTTTGACTTGTTGACTGAAGCTCGCACAACCTGATAAAGTTGAGACAACTTACATTCTAAAGCAGGATGACGCCACTAATATCTCAAGACGTGTCTATTATCCTTTACACGACTACGTGAATCTCAATCATATGATGCCACGCGTCTAAATACAGTTAGTATACGATTGACAACTCAATGAAAGTTGGCACAACAGGAGGTTGGCGTAATCCAGTATGGCGCAATCCAGCCTCGCACACATCAGAATAACTGCTAAAACAATTATTTCCTGAACTCTATAAATAGAGTTTCCAATCATTATCGGAAGGAGATCAAGAACTCTTACAAAATTGCTGCTGCATTCTCCAGAGGCTACAGTCTTCAAGTTTACATAGTCCAAGGGATAAAGTGACCATCTCCTGATCAGATTCCTAAAGTTGTACTTCCCCAGAATTCGTTGTACTTTGTACTCTTTTATAAGTTTGGAATAAAACAAATTTTTGTTTTTTGCAAACAAAATGTCGACTCTGCTGGGGACGACTTTCTCCTCCGACGAGAAAGTGACAACTCAATGTGACATTGCGTCGATCGACAAGACGCAGAAGACTCTGGTTGTACAAGTCAACCAGACAGCCTACGAGAACATGATCAACACTAAGAGCAACAAGCGCGCGGTGGCTATTGCCAAGAACAGGACTGTGTGGACTCCTAAATCCCCCACAGTCGCTGTTGTACAGGCACAACTTGAGTGCTCAATGACCAAGGTGCAATCCGCCTCAGTGGTTCCGGTACAACCTATTTCTATTGCTAGGTTTCAATCTGCTCCCTCTGCTGCCCATGCACAGTCTACCAAAGATGCTGCCAAGGCGCCACCAGTAGTCCGTAGGACTATAGCGCAACCCAAGCAATCTGCTACTCCGACGCAATTTAAGGGAACTAGTCCTTTGGCTATACCCTCTTCCAATTCTCAAGTTCTGAACTTAGAGAATTCATGTCCTAGTGCTAACACTAGACAGAACAAAGGAAAAAGTCCTATGGCATTTTCTCAATTGGCACAACCTATGCCTAAAATGATCACACAACAGAACAAAGAGAAAGTACTCTTCTTAGCTAACCCTGTTCAAAACAAAGGAAAGCACCTTTTGGTCTTTCCTCAAACTTCCCTGGTCTATGACTCAGAGGAAGATGTATCAGATTCCATTCCTGTAAACAGAGGTCCTCGAACCTCTGATATCGGAAAGAATACTGATCAAAGAGGTATCTTACCTACCCTTATGGGGTCTGGTCAAGATCTTCCTACCTTGCAAATTTCGAGATCCAAGCAAGGAAAATTAAAGGTATCACAAACAGAGACATCGGGAGCGGAATTTTCAGATTTACACTCTTATCTCAATAGGCGTCAACCAATATCAACTTTGGCAAAACGCAAGAACCCTATGCCAAAGGCCAATCTGTACCGAAAGCCAAAGTTTGAAAAGAAAGACCCTTCTACCTAAGCTAATGAGTTGAGTACATCCTTGTACACTCAAGGAACCAAACACCTGAAGAATATGAGACATGTTCCTAACATCATTAAGGAATATGTCCCTCCGACTTCTTCTCGTCATGTGGTTGTAACTGATCTCCGGCAACGTCTTACACAAAGGCGGAAGACTACGGGAATGTTTTCCTCACCTCCAAATTACGCTTCAAATCGCCACTGCCTACATGAAGTTGTCATCAACTGTTGTTGCCAATCGGCTCGACGATCTGTCTTCGATCGTCTGAACTATGCTTCAACTCCTGAACATATAATAGAAGACGAAGATGAACTATTATACGCTTTTCTTTACATGACTTCTCAAGGCACTGGGGTGGGAAACGTCCAAGACGTAATGCATCCCGTAATCCCAGTCAACAATACTTAGACCGGATCTATGCATCCAATGAAGGTGTCTTTCAATACACTAGATCGAGAAATCGTCATTTGATCCAAGGTGTCTTTAATCAAGAAGATCTCCCTATCACTCATGTGGGAGAGGACTCTCTTTCGGAGTTTGATGCAGATAGTGAAAGTTCTGAACAAACTATTTCATCAATAGCAGCACGAGAAGTGACAGCATATACCATTACAGAAGATCAAGATGCCTCTATGTCAACCAGCCAAGAGCAACAAATTATTGCATTAGAAGACAAATTGAAAACCATGGCAGAAATGGTTGCAAGAATGCACACCATAATGGTGGCTCAACATACAGTACCTCCGATTGTAAACCCAATTACAAATCCTGAGCTTATAACATCTTCTGTACATGTTAATCTGGGGGTACCAGCCCCTCAGGTTGCTTCTGTGCCAATTCAAGTTGATCCAAGTCAATCTGGTACTGGGGGTGGTAATTACCACGCTGTTCCTCCTCCTAATAGTTCTAACCAGCCTACCAATTCTCAAACATCAGGGGATGCAAATGAGGCTGTAAAACTTCTGCGTACCCAATTTGAGGCTTTCAAGTAGAAGGATGGCCTACAAAGATTGGGCATAAAGCAACCATATCCTACAGAGTGAAAGAAAGTTCCATTTCCTCCTAAGTATAAACTCCCAACCATTATGCTGTTTGATGGTAACACTTCTCCAAGTCAGTACATCAATCATTTCGAAGTGATGACTGATCAATTACAGCCAAATGATGCTCTCCTTACCAGAGTGTTCATCGGTTGTTTAGCCGGTTCAGCATACGACTGGTATCGCAGCTTACCGGATGACTGTATCACTTCTTTTGCCAGTTTCAAGTAAATGTTCTTAGAACGATTTTATGAGGGAGTCAACGACATAACAATGTCTGCCCTCATTAAAATTAAACAGAGGCACAATAAATCCACAAAGAATTTCTTTGAAAGATTCTGCCGAGAGGCACTTAAAATGCCTTTAGGTACTCCATCTGCTGTAACAATAGACACTTACAAATCAAACTTGTTGCCTATTATCAGTATGTGGACGGGATCTACACAATTCCAGGATTGGCCTTCTTTTATTGTTAATACAAAGACGGCAGAAGTGAGTGCCGAAAAGTTCAAGCAGAGAGGAGTCCAGATGACTCACCCTAACCAAGATGAACATTCTACACATGGGGGTAGTAATCGCCAAAATAATCGTGAGAATAAAGAAACATTAGCCATCAATCTTAAAGACAAAGAGTCTTTGGCTGTCAATGTCACTCAGACGGCATCCACCCCATCAGCACCATTGCATAAGTCAATTCGTCCAAAAGAAGAATATTCTTTCGATGAAGATGATACTTTAAGCATCTTCGATTGCTTGATCAAAAGCAATAAGCTTCAGCTTCCAGAGGCAAAGCGACCAGAAGAAGCCGGTAAAACTGATCACCCTAAATACTGTGTTTATCACAGATTCATAGGGCATCCAACTAGAGCATGTTATGTGCTCAAGGGCAAAATCCAGGAGTTGGTCAACTCTGGAGCAATTACTCTACGGCAAGACGAGAAAACGGTGACTGCTAATGTGGTTTCTCTCCAATTTGGTGATTTTCCACCATAACTCGTACAAGATAGAGCTGTCTCCATTCCAAGGACTACTCTAGAAATTGTGAATATTCTGCCTCCTCAAAATGAAGGTCTTGTTCTGACGTCAACTGACAGAGGAGAGATTATGTGGATTCATCCAGATCTGTTGGCAGAATTTGAAACGCCTTCCTCTCCTAAACAAAAGAAGCATTCCAAGTCTAAATCCAAGAACTGTAATATGGTATCCTTTGAAACATTAACAGAAGAAGAAATCCTAATTGGCACTAGATCTGGGAAACCCTATCTTCGGGAGTATTCCAAAAATCAAGAAAACCCTGCTCCATCCCCAGATGCTCTTCCTCCATCATCTTCTCCTGCTAAAGATACACCGTCTACATCCTTGCCAGTGGTTGAACCATCTTCTCCTAAACCAACATCAGCAGACAAGGAAAAGCAGCCTGTTCGCTTTGATAAAGTATTGAAGAAGTCATCATCTGTTGGACTTGAAAAGCCTTACAATTTTGACATATTGGCTCAATTGGCCAATACTCCAGCAAGATTGTCAATCTTTGAACTTTTACGTCTCTCAAAAGAAACTCGTGAGACGTTAATTGAAGCCTTGATGCAGGCTGACACTTGTTTGACTATTCTCAAGAAGCCCAAAAAGGAGCCAGTCAGCTGTGCACATTGTCATAGTGTATTTGAATTAATGCCCAATATCACTTTTACACAAGATGACATGCTGTTAGAAGACAATCGTCATGATCGTCCTCTCTATTTCACGGGATATGTGGATACCATGAAAGTCGACCGTATTCTGATTGATCGCGGGTCTGCACTTACCATCATGGCAAAGTCTTTATTGGACGCTTTGAAAATCCCAGTACATAATCTTTCTACAACTATTACTACCATCCTGGGATTCAATCAAGAAAAAAGTGAACCTTTGGGGAAGATACGCCTAAAACTTCAAATTGGCAATCTTCGTACAAAAGTAACTTTCTATGTTATTGACAATCATGGCTCATACAATGCTTTATTGGGAAGGACATTCCTCCATGAACACAATATTGTACCCTCTACGCTCCACCAATGTTTTAAATATGTGGATGGTAATGGAGAAGTCCAAAAAGAGATTGCAGATCTGAATCCTTTCAAAGGAGTTGAAGCATATTGCAACGATTCTCGTATATACAAAGAAGAATTCATGAAGCTAGTACTAGCAACGAATACAAATGAAGAACAGAAGAGTATACCTAATGATACTCTGGTGATTCCAGTCAAAGGACGTACCTCCTGCCCTCAGTCTTCCCAACCACTGACTATTTATCTACCTTCCCATGAGAAGCGACCTAAAGGTGATAGTCAGGAACAAAGGGAGCTCACCTCTTCTGAGCCGCTTGTAATCGATCTTCGTCGCAAGAAGCTCCCTCCTCCTTCTCGTTCTTTTTCTCTCCCTCTTATCATCAATCTGACTATGCCTGCTAAGGCTAAAGTCCCTATTATAAATGATGGTATAAAAATCAATAAAGCATCTTCTTTACAGTATACTGATGTCTTTTACTATACTCAGTGTTATCTGGATATGCTAGATAGCTTTAAGCCACTTACAATAGAAGTCGTATCATCTCGACGAAATGTGGTATCACTGGAATCAATACAAGAGTCGTACTTCTTAGTACCGTCTCGAAAGAAAGATGAAAAGCCTATATTCTTCAACAATAGAGAAAAACTAAAAATTATGCTCTATAATGATAATAGAGATGATACAGGAAGGCTACAATTATGACGCTATAGTCCACAATCTAAAGCCATCATCCGTAAAATGGGCTATGATTTCAGAACAGGTCTCAACAATGATAAAGGAAGACGAACCCCTCTTTGTATTGCTGTTCTAAAAGGAAAATCACAACAATACCACAGTAAAACAAAACGAGGACTAGGTTATATGTCACCACTTCCAACTCCAGAACCTTCTGAATCTGATGAAAAAGAACGTTCAAACTCTTCTGATTCTATCTTATGGGACTCTGATACCAGCATCGGTCATATTCATAAGGCGATAGTATCTTCTAATATGGTATCTGCCGAATTCTCAAAAGATGACGAAAGTGACATTGAAGAAGATACTGAAATGGATCCTTGGGTACAAAAGATGGACAATCAGTAGGAACTTTGTTTTGAACAACGAGAACCACCTACTGAAGATCAACTGGTCCAAGTTGATATTGGAGAGAAAGGTGTATCACGACCAATCTTCATCAGCAAGAATCTCTCAGAAGATGATAAACAAGAGTTACTTCATCTTATTCGTGAATACATTGATGTCTTCGCCTGGAGTTATAAAGATATACCGGGATTAGATCCTCAAATTGCAACTAAAAAGCTTAACATCTTGCCGAATGTCAAACCGGTCAAACAACAACAACGGCGATTCAAGCCTGAAATGATGGATGTAATTGATGATGGTGTCAAAAAGCTTATAGCTTGTGGCTTTATCAGAGAAGAACAACATTCTGATTGGGTGGCCGATGTCTTCCCTGTCCTGAAGAAGACCGAAAAGTTCGAGTTTGTATAGACTTTCGGGATCTCAATGATGCTTACCCTAAAGACGAATTTCCTTTCCCAATTACTGATGTTATGATCGATAATACATGTGGATTCGAACGAATTTCTTTCATGGATGGGTTTTCTGGATATAATCAAATCCGGATGGATCCTGAAGATGACAAACATACTTCGTTTCGTATTCCTCGCGGTGTGTACTGTTATACGGTCATGCCGTTTGGTCTTAAGAACGCAGGTGTAACTTATCAGCGGGCTATGAGTACTATCTTTCGAGATCATTTGCGAAAGACTGTCGAATGCTATGTTGACGATATTGTTTTCAAAAGTCGTCTCAAAGAAGATCACATTCAAGATTTAAGAACTATTTTCAATGTAATGCGCCAGCATCAACTCAAGATAAACCCCACCAAGTCTTTCTTGGGTGTCTCTAGTGGTAAGTTTCTCGGCTTTGTCATTACCTCTAAGGGTATACACGTTGATCCCGAGAAGATCAAAGCCATTCAAGAGATGCATCCTCCACGCAATCTAAAAGAGCTACGAGGATTCCAAGGTTGACTTGCGTACATCAGGTGGTTCATTTTGAATTTATCTAGACATTGTAGACCATTTACTCAATTAATGAAGAAAGGTGTATCTTTCGTTTGGACGGAAGAATGTCAATGAGCATTTGATAACATAAAGCGGTATTTAATGAGTCCACCGGTTCTTGTACTACCGATCTCAGGGATACCCTTCTTAATGTATGTCCGAGCAATGGATCATTCATTGGAAGCTTTGCTAGCTCAGAAGAACAAGGAAGGTCATGAACAAGCCATCTACTATCTCAGTCGAACGATGATTGGAGCTGAACATCGTTATAGTCCAGTGGAGAAGGAATGTTTAGCCTTAATGTTTGCTGTTCAGAAGACAAGACATTACATCATAGGCCAAACTATTCATGTCATATCTCGGGTCAATCCTCTTTGAGTTTTAATGAAGAAGCCAAGCACACTCAATTCTAGGCTTGCCACATGGGCCATATTGCTAGCACAATATGATATGGTTTATGTTCCTCAAAAGTCTGTGAAAGGCCAAGCACTTGCTGACTTCTTAGCAGCTCATCCTGTCCCTGAGACATCTAAACTCTATAATGAGATTTCGGACAAAACATTGGAATCAAATATGATCTTAGAAGAATTTCCTACTTGGAGGTTGTTCTTTGATAAAGCTTCTAGAATTGGACCTGGAGGTACTCTTGTTGCTGGAGTATGAATTGTTCTTGTTTCACCCGATGGATTAACTATTCAAAGGGCCTATTCCTTAGATGAATCATGCTCCAACAATGTGGCAGAATACAATGCTTTGCTCATTGGACTTCAATTAGCCAAACAATTGAATATTGAATATCTCGAAGTATATAGTGACTCTACGTTGATTGTTAATCAGGTTAGAGGCATATATGAAGTCCGACATCAAGATTTGGTACATACCATGAAGCAGCAACCCAAATAGCTTCTTCGTTCAAAGGGTTCTTCATCGAACATGTATATTACGCATGCAATACAGAAGCCGATGCCTTAGCTAACCTAGCTGCGGTATTGGCAGTTCCAGTCAAAAGACAACAGATGGTTGTTATTACTAATAGAGAACTATTCTGTGTTGAAAATAATCACAACATTGAATTCAGCAACCTAACTGAAGTCAATGTCCTTAGCGAGGATTGGAGAGTACCTTTTATTGATTTTACAGTGCATGATATTTTGTCAGAAGATCCTAAAAAAGCTAAAAGTATCCGTCGTCGATCGCTTCGATTCTATTATAATCATACTACTAAAACTCTCTATCGAAGAACTTTTGATGGATTACTCTTGAGGTGTCTTGCTGGTGATGAAGCAAAGCAGATATTATGTGAAGCTCATGATGGCGTTTGTGGAGCACATCAACCTGGTCCTAAACTACAGGATCGTATCCGACGTATGGGCTACTACTGGCCCTCTATGGTATCAGATGCTATTGATTATACAAGAAAATGTCGTGTATGTCAAATTCCTGCAGATTTCATTCACCAACCATCGAAATTTCTTCATCCAACTGCAGCCTTGTGGCCTTTTGAAGCTTGGGGCATGGATATAATTAGCCCTATCAATCCTTATTTATCTAAAGGACATCGGTTCATCTTAGCTATAACCGATTATTTTTTCAAGTGGGCCGAAGCTGTACCTTTGGCTGAAGTAAAAACTAGTAGTGTCATCAACTTCATCAAACATTATGTGATATATAGATTTGGTGTCCCTCGTCGAATCATTCATGATAATGGGCCATAATTCATCAGCCAGAAGTTTCATAGGTTCTATGATGACAACAGAATCAATAATGTCGCCTCTACGGCCTATAATCCTGCGGCTAACGGGTTGGCTGAAGCATTCAACAAGACCATTATCAAACTCCTTAAAAAGTTTGTCTCTATTAACAAACGCAGTTGGAGTGATAAACTTGGAGAATGTCTATGAGCATATCGCACTACTGTCCGTAACCCCACAGGTTGAACACCTTTTTCTCTGGTATATGGATTTGAAGCTGTTCTACCTTTAGAAATTCAAATTCCGTCATTGAGAATCGCTATTGCTAATGAGCTTACGACAGATAATAATGATCGTCTTCAACTTCAGGAATTGGAGGCGCTCGATGAGAAAAGGTTTTAGCTCAACAGCATATCGAGCTTTATCAGGCTCAGATTTCAAAAGCTTTCAATCGCAAAGTTAGAGTACGAACATTTCAAGAAGGCGAGTTGGTTCTTACAGTCAGACGTCCTATGACTATGACACATATGAGCAAAGGCAAGTCCGAGGCAAAATGGGAAGGACCATATGTGATAAATAAAGTCTTTTCTAATGGAACCTATCGATTAACAGATGTGGATGGCAGAGTTGCTATGATGCCCATCAATGGCAAATTTCTCAAAAAATATTATGTATAAAGACAAAATGTACTTTATTTTCAGAGACATGTTGTAAATAAAAGTTTATTTTTTATTTCAAAAGCAGAATGGAATTACATAATATTAAGGACGGGAAGGAGGCCCTGACCCTTCATGATTAAATACATAATTCGCCAACAGTTCAAACATCTCATTGTCTGAACTCACAAAGAACTTGCAGGCAGCTATCCTCAATGCCTCTTCTTCGACAGTCTTCCCAGGCTCTACTAGCTTGGAAATCAAGTCCTCTCCTGGTGCAGGAACAGTTGAGCCTTCACCCTTTTCTTTCTGAGGAGGTACTGAGGGCTTAGTAGGTGGTGTCTCAGTCTTTCCTTCAAGCTTCGGGATGAGCAAATCTTTAGAGGACATTTTGTACAGAAAAAAAAGAAAGTGACGATATCCACGAAAGTTTTGTTCTATTTATAGACAAAATAACTACATAGTCAGTCTCGAGAACTGATGCGACTTTTTGAAAGAAGCCCAACTGTTCGTCCATTTATAACTGTTCGTTCATTATCCGATGTGACTGTTCATTCATTTTCAGTGTCCTTATCTCGAAAATTGAAGTGACCGTTCACTTTTTCTTATGAAAGTTCACATTCTTTATACTTTTGAAATTCTGTATTATATCAGCAACTTGTCATCCATATTTTTCCTTGATTCTATGTTTCCTTATCACCACATCAAAATCAAATCGTAAAGAAGAGAAAATCATTCTTTATTCCTTCTTTAAAAACATAGATACATCTTAATGGAAATCTATTACATCTCGGATTTTCATTCAAAATGAAGGTCTATTACATCTTTGGATCTTCTTATCGATAATGAAGGTCTATTATAACTTTGGATCTTCTTATTTGTTGGTGGCAATTCCTTATCGTCTCGGCCTGAAGCAACGAGCCAGACAATGGAATTAACTCCGGACTTCTCTCTGAGAAAGACTAGAGGAGAACCACAGGGTACAGCAGCCCAAAGATGAGCTGCTGTCAATACAACTGGTGGAGAGAAGACAGCCCGCCAGGGGAACTAGGAACGAGATCACTCTTGTGATATGATTCCTAATTCTGTCTCTCCACCATCCAACTCTCATGTATAAAGGCTCTTCCTACCATCTGAGGAAGACCCTTCTTAACATAAAGAGTCCTGAGCTATCTGATTTAAGTATTAGAACCATATGAGCTGTCTGATGTGGGTGTCAGAAGAATGTTCTCTACAACATCCAAATCACCAATACCAGTTATGAAGAAGCTCGCTAACCAAGTCCCTGCAAATATCAATGAAACATGAGAAGTTAGCAGAATCTATCAGCAGCATTGCGTCTACAGACAGGCGCACATCAACGATGCGCCTACAAACTGGCGCACATCAGTATACGCCTACAAACAGGCGCACATCAGTAATACGTCTACAGACAGACGCACATCAGTAATGCGCCTATAAACAGGCGCACATCAGCAATGCGCCAACGAATAAGCGCATATCAGCACTGAATACTGATCAAACAGGCATATGACAGCAATATGCGCCTCTAATCAGAGCTAAACATTACCATAGTATGCGTCTATATTTAGAAATAGTTAGCACAGACATACTAGTTTTCGAAGACACATCATACAAGCAAATAGTGTCAGAATGAAGTAGCACAAGTGAAGCCTTGTGGGAAGACATTTGTTTGAGAGAGTATGAATGATTCTTTCATTTATGGATGTTCTTTTTACAGAGGTTGAAGGGGAGGTGGGTGCATTATTCTAGGATCCTATTTTGGGAAAGAACTAAAAAATAGGCATCTAAAGGCGTGTAATGGCTGCCACGTGTTCCTTAGAAGAAACAGTAAAACGAAGAATCAGCTAAAAAAATATGTCCATGAGCACCATTCGAAGTCACAGCCACACAATATCAAAAATTTTAAAATTTCATTTGCATAAAGATGGGTGGACCCCTACAACCAAGGATATGAGAGCAAAATAACAAAAGTTGTTCTCATTAAAAAAAGGAGAAGAATATTATTTTTTGTCCTTGCCTTCATCAGTCTGACGAAGGGCGGCGTCCAACTCTTGCATGGTGTAGATCCCCGAGCTGAAGAACAGTTTGGCAACTCTAGAGGGGGGTGAATAGAGTTTATATAGAAAAATAGCCAATTAAAAATAACTCTTTCACCAACAATAAAAATCAGAGTAAAGTGCGGAAAATAAATGAAGAGCAGAAGAGCATACGCAAACACAACGATTTTAACCTGGTTTCCCTCGTAGAGGACTAGTCCAGGCCTGAGAACTCTAGCTCAGGATTAAATCTACTATTTGTGAAATAGTAGCTTACAACCCGTGCCTTTTCTTCAGAAGAGCACGTCAACTTCTAACAGAGGATCGCAGTGGCAATTTGCTTGGAATTGTCCAAGCGACTTCTTCACTCTTGCACAAGAATCCTAACTGATAGATGCTGAGCACTCGAGACTTAGGAGACTTGTGGCTAGTAGATAGGAAGGGTATGGCTTATTGAGCTTGTAGGAGAGAAAAGAAGAGAAGATTGAGAGTGAATTGAAATGAGAGAATTCATGCCCTATTTATAGTGTTTTTAGAGGCAGAATTCGGCCAGAATTCGGGTAGGAAAATTCAAAAAATTTGGCCGTTGGACAGCTAGCAACCAGCTAACCCTAAAATTAGGGTTCCTGATTTCTAGGGGACAGAGTTCGGCCCGAACTCTGTGTGGAGGCAGAGTTCGGCCCGAACTCTGTCTCCAGAGCCCAGAGTGGTCCTAAGTGGGACTTGTGGGCAATTTTTGTTTTGGTGGAGCTTGGGATTTTGGGTAGGCTTATAGACTAAGTTCCAAGAGCTCAGCATAACTCAGAGTACATATTTCTAGACTCAATAAAATGTAAAAGTACAGACCCGAAAATATACTGAGAGTCGGAAACTGAGCTGTTGTCTGTCCTGAACTGAATGCAGACGTCGTGTGTCGTATTGAATTTATACAGATATTATTTAGTCAATGTAGTCATTATTTGGTTGACTGTGACTTTGTGTCAACAATCTCCCCCATATTGATAATTGACAAAATAATAAATGTATATTTCAATATTCATACCTGGACACAGTTGGTTAAAACACAGCTCCCCCATAAACAATGCCGAGCTAGAATAAGATAGCTCCCCCGTAATCAGTGAACGGTGCCGAGCTAGAATTAATAGCTCTCCCCCGTAAATAATGCATAGAACCTGTGGCCTGATAAAAATATTTTCCCAAAAGCAAACACAAGCACAGACAGATATACATATTTCTCACCCTTTTGGCAGTTAGCAATATAAAGGATCATATAGACTGCATAAGGAAAAGCATGGAAATAGCAGTATAGACAATGAAAAGTAATCCAACCACACCAAGCAGAGAAGAAACAGGATAATACTAATAAAACAAGTCACTGACATAAAGTAGAACTACGAAAAATAGCATAAAATGTTATCCACCAACCAGCACATCAACAGGGTTTTAAGACATAAAACCAGTACATAAATCCATAACAAACTAAAATAACTAAAATCAAAAGGCAACTAAGACCATCAGCAGTGGCAGCAGCATATCAAGCCAATCTCCATCATGGAGCACGAGAAGGTCCTGGAACATCGAAAAGGTCCTGGAATATCTGAAGATCCACAAAAGCATCATCAGGATCCATATACCTCATGACCCACGGATCGTCTATACGATGACCCGCGCGATCTGGATCCCGCTCAATAGGCACATGCAGATCAGGATAACGAGCAAGTGAATACCGCATATCATGCAGAGAGTTTCCAAGGGCACTGATCTGCAAGGTGGTACGGTAATCCTGCTGCGTCCAGCGATCATCCTCAACGGCAAAACGATCACGAAGCAAAGTCTGAAGAGAATCCAGGTTAGCAGGAGGAGGAGGTGCATCCTGTCCGAGTGGAGGGGCATCAGATGCCTCATCAGCAGAATGCCCAGATGACTCAGAAGCAGCGACAGGCTGAAGGAGTCGTGCCTTGGATAGAAAGGTAGGTGCAGGCATGAACGGACAAGCATCAAGTGGTATATGAAAAGCACGAAAGATCAAAGGAAGATACAGAGGATAAACCAAAGCTCGTGGTTTCCTTCTACAGTGAATCATCCAGTCCATCATGGTACGTGGAAGATTGAAAGGAATTCCAAAATAAAGATGATAGAGAGCAGATATTTCAAGATAAGTGATGTCATCATGGGAACCTGTTTTGGGTAGAATGGTGTTAGATATAATCCAATGAAGGTCAGAAAAATATGGGTTGAGATATTTAGCCGTGAGCTTGCGAGGACGTGTGTATGGAGTACACAAATCGTCCTTGAAGCTCTCAAGGGAAATTCCGTCGGGAAAATGGAACGAGCGAGCGTCAACTAGCTTTTCCCAAGAATTGGGCTCTAGAAGATCAAGATATTCGGCTAAGTCAAAGTCATCAAAAGATATATTGATACCTGCAACTCGTGAATAAATATGAAGGTCATCAAAGGTTAAGTTGCAGTAGAACATTTGAACGGCATGACGATAGATAGCAGAAGTTGTGGTAACTAGTTCATCAAGATAGAGATCATGGAATAAAGAATCATATTGAGAGAATATGGAAAAATTAATAGGATGTCCTGTGAATACCTGACGATTCCGAAAGTCACTAAACCAGTTGTTTGATGCATCTTGTGAGACAAAAAGTCTGTTATCATAGGTGGAAGGATTTTGAGGACGAGGTGGATTGAACAAAGGATGGGATGGTTGAAGTTGTTCAATGATTTGTTCAATTGATGGAGGAGAATCCGAAGAGGAAATACTCTCAACTCGAATTCTCTTCCCACGATTGAACAAGCAAGGAGCCATTAAAAGATTTTAACAAGAAAATAGGAATGGTACCTCAAACAAGTAATAAAAAATGGAAGAGAATGGAGAGAAACCCCTTTTTCTTGATTTTGAGAAGCACTGGAGCACTCTAGATCAAAAATTAGGGTTAGGGTTTCAAGGAAAGATTTTGTATAGGTAAGAAAGGTGGTAGTAGTGAAGGAGAGAGATGGAATCCCAACATAAAGTAGGGTTTTGTCTTTGGTCGGGTGAAATATTGACCATTGGATTAAAATTGATCCAACGGCAAATCCAGATCCCGACTCTGGAACCTAAGAACCGAACTCGGCCCGAACTCTGATAGGGGCAGAGTTCGGTCCGAGTTCTGGATCAATGGTCCAGAACTGAAAACAGGCAAAGAACAAGAAGAAAATGTTTAAGAGTTAAACAAAAGATAGTTGAGGACAACAAAGAGTGTAAAAAAAAAATAGATGGAGAGGTACTCAGAAAACAGAATGAACTTTAGAAAATCTCAATTAGGCAACATTAAATCGAAAACGAGCCATATAATAAATAAGGACATATACTGTGGTTCAATAGTCCAAATTTGCCATGGGTTAGCTGCAGGGGCCGGATCCCAGCTAGCGGTAGTCCTGAGGACTAGTGCACCGTGTCGCTTAGGCTTTTACGCCTTGTTGTCAGAAGGACCCTTTCGGCTTGTACCCATACCAAATTCTTCGAAAAAGAATCACAATATACTCGATATTTACGCAGGTGAGTTTCAATTTATAACTGCTTCATCTAAAATTCCAAGTTCACGACAAAGAAAATTGAAGCGCTCTTCGGATAGTGGCTTAGTAAAGAAATCTGCCAGCTGATGATCAGTGTCAATAAATTCTAAGTTAATCGTGCCATTTTGCTGATGATCACGCAAAAAGTGGTGTCTGATCTCAATGTATTTAGTGCGTGAGTGGCAGACAGGGTTCTTAGTCAAATTGATTGCACTAGTATTGTCACAGAATATAGGAATATGCATGAAAGATAACTTATAGTCTTCAAGGGTTTGCTTCATCCACAGAATTTGTGCACAACAACGCCCAGCTGCTATGTATTCAGCTTCTGTTGTGGATAGTGCGACAGAGTTCTGCTTCTTGCTAAACCATGAGACTAAAGCCTTTCCTAATAAATGACACGTGCCGCTCGTACTTTTACGGTCGACCTTGCATCCAGCAAAGTCAGCATCAGAGTAACCGATGAGGTCAAATGATGTTGACTTGGGATACCATAGGCCCACTGTAACCGTACCCTTAAGGTATCGAAAGATACGCTTAACCACGGTCATGTGAGATTCCTTAGGATTTGCTTGATATCTAGCACATAGGCAAACACTAAACATGATATCGGGGCGACTAGCAGTTAAATAAAGTAAGCTGCCTATCATACCTCGATACTTACGTTGATCAACGGGTTTGCCGCTCTCATCTGGTTCGAGTTTGGTTGAAGTAGCCATTGGAGTGCTGATTGGTTTGATGTTGTCAAGATCGAACTTCTTCAGCATGTCCTTGGTATACTTCGATTGACAGATGAAAGTTCCATTAGCCAGTTGTTTTACTTGCAGACCAAGAAAGTAGTTGAGCTCTCCCATCATGCTCATCTCAAATTCTGTCTGCATACACTTGGCAAATTCTTGACAAAGAGTTTCATCAGTAGACCCAAAAATAATATCATCAACATAAATCTGAATTAATAGAATGGTGTCTTTGAAAGATTTGATAAATAGTGTAGTGTCAATTTTCCCTTTTGAAAAACCTTTCTCAAGCAAGAAACTGCTTAGCCTTTCATACCAAGCTCTGGGGGCTTGTTTAAGGCCATAAAGCGCTTTCTTCAGCTTGAACACGTGGTCGGGAAATTTGTGATTTTCAAAGCCAGGGGGTTGTTTGACAAAAACTTCCTCCTTAATAAAGCCATTCAAGAAAGCACTTTTAACATCCATTTGAAATAATTTAAAGTTTTGAAAATTAGCAAAAGCACAAAGCATCCGAATGGATTCTAGTCTAGCAACAGGAGCATACGTCTCATCGTAGTCAATACCTTCCTCTTGGTTGTATCCTTGAGCTACTAGACGAGCTTTGTTACGTGTGACTGAACCATCTTCATTTACTTTGTTTCTAAACACCCATTTGGTACCAATTATTGAGTGATTAGCCGGTCTAGGAACTAGTTCCCATACTTGGCTCCTCTCAAATTGGTTGAGTTCTTCTTGCATAGCAGAAATCCAAAATTCATCATTAAAAGCTTCAGAAATGTTTTTAGGCTCTACTTGTGAAATGAAGGCAGTGCTAGCAACAGAGTCTCTTAGTGATGATCTAGTAGTTACTCCACGTGATACTTCTCCTATAACTAAATTTTTTGGATGAGAAGGTTTGAAAGAGAATTTCTTAGGCAAACCCTCCAGAGAATTAGTTTCGGTTGAAGTATTCATTGGAGTAGAAGTTGATGGCTCAACGTCATCATCAAGAGTGCTTGCTGCACTGTTATCTTCATCAAAAGTCACATTTGTTGACTCTTCCACAATAAGTGAGCGTTTATTGAAAACTCTATATCCCTTACTCTTGGCGGCATAACCAAGAAAGATACCATCGTCAGCTTTGGCATCAAATTTGCCTAAGTTGTCTTTGGTGTTAAGGATAAAACATCTACAGCCAAAAACTTTAAAATAAGAAACATTGGGGGTTCTCCCAAACCAAAGCTCATAGGGTGTTTTCTTCGTAATGGGACGAATAAGCACCCTATTCAAAATGTGGCATGCTGTACTTACAGCCTCTGCCCAAAAATATTTCGGAAGAGAAAATTTATTCAACATGACTCTAGCCATATCGCCAAGAGTCCTATTCTTCCGCTCCACAACACCATTTTGTTGAGGAGTTCTAGGACAAGAAAATTCATGATCAAAACCATTTGCATTACACAAACTTTCAAAATCATAATTTACGAATTCGCCTCCATGATCACTTCGGATTCGAGTAATCATGTAGTCTTTTTCGTTTTGAACTTTCTTTACAAAAATTTTGAAAGCAGAAATAGCATCGCTCTTATTAGCGAGAAAGAAAACCCTTGTAAATCTCGAAAAATCATCAACAATAACAAATGCATAAAGTTTGCCTCCAAGGCTAGCTATTCTACTAGGACCAAATAAATCCATATGAAGTAGTTGCAAGGGTCTAGTAGTACTTACAGAGTTGATAGAATGAAATGAGAATTTAGTTGCCTTGTTTAGTTCACATTCGGCACATACCGTGTCCTTTTTGAACGTGATTTCAGGCAATCCTCTCACTAGCTTCTTGGTGGAAAGCCTGGATATAGCATCCATGTTGGCATGACCAAGACGCTGGTGCCAAAGTAGTCGTTCGTCTTTGTGGGCATATAGACATCTACCTGCATTGTTAGTATTTATAGAAAGGTAGAAAATGTAGAAGTTGTCCTCTCTTTTCCCTTCAAAAGCAATGTCTCCTGTTGACCTATCATAGATGTAGCAACTGTTTTGTCCAAAGTTAATATCATATCCATGATCAGCAAGATGACTAATGCTGAGCAGGTTATGCTTTAACTCGGTCACTAGGCAGACATCCTTTATTACAGGAGAAGGAGGATGACCAATGATACCATTACCTATAATGTGCCCTTTGAGATTGTTACCGAAGGATACGTATCCTTCTCTCTTCATCGATAGTGATGCAAAAAGATTTGCGTCTTCCGTCATATGTCGCGAGCATCCACTATCGAGAATCCACTTACTTTCAGTTGAGGAGAGAAGGTCCACCTACATCAAGAGTAGATGTGACCTTTGGTACCCGAATTCTTGAGGGTCCTGAAAAGTTAGTCTTTGGGAACCAAGCATATATCCTTTTATCTACAAGTCTTCTAACTCTGCACTGTGGTGAGATGTGTCCATGTAATCCACAATAAGTACAGATAGCATTCTTATTTATACTAGGAGCATGAGAATAATATCTATAAGCAGCAGGATGAGGATGGACATGATGTGAAGAGTTAGCATGATGAAGATGATTATGTATGGAATAAGTGGCATGTTGATGGTGTCTATGAGGCATAGAATGATGGTATTGTCTATGATGTGTGACATGCTGATATTGTCTAGATGGCATGGCATGATGATTTTGTCTATATGGTATATGAGGATCTTGTCTATATGGCATTGCATGATGATTTTGTCTATATGGCATGGCATGATGCTTTTTATGTGTGGAGTGATGTTGATTGTGTCTTTGTGCATGATGAGTGTGTACTGAGTGAGAATTGTTCTTACGTGCACGTGGTTTGTGAAAGTTTGTGTATATAAATGCATGGTTATGTGCTGCATGAGATTGACGTGGTTGACTAGCATGAGTGGTGTTGTGCCCATGTGATTGGGTTTGAGGTTGAACAACCTGTTTACCCAATTTGGTTTCTAATCTTTTAGAAACAGCTTGCAGTTCATCAACCTTAATATTTAAGCCATAAATCTTAGTCATAGAAATCTTGTGTCTACTCTTTTCTTCAGCAAGCAACGTGTTGAGAGTAGTGATTTCTTGAGTTTGTTGCTCAATACGTGCTTCAGCATCATGTAAGCTTAATTTAAGCTTGGATGCTTCATCAGTGTCATTTGTGGGTGAAGTGTTTCTAACATTATCAAGAAGTAAAGAAATTCTTTGTATCTCATCTTCTAGACTTTTGATTTTGTCCTTGGCATGTTTATATTTACCGATGACCTTTTTATGATCATCGAGTAAATCAGTGAAAGCATCGCCAAGTTCATCAAAAGAAAAGTCATCCAGAGTTTCGTTAGATACCTTGTTGGAGGTTGCCATCAGGCACACATTTGCTGTATCTTGAGGAGAGTCCTTTTCTTCCTCAGAGTCATTTGCTTCACTTTCATGCCAGATACCTGTGTTGGCATATTTCTTTGATGAGTTCTTTTTGTATGGCTTCTCATGGCGGTTGCTCTTCTTCAGGAATGGGCAGTCTTTTCGGACATGTCCAGTTTTCTTGCAACCGTAACAAGTTGGTTCTTCTTCATCGTCTTCTTGAGATTCCTTCTTCCTTCGATTGAAGCGAAGGAATTTCCTGAAGTTGCGAACCATGAGAGCTTGGTCTTCATCATCCAAATTATCTTCTTCGGTCTCATCATGATTAGCTCTTCGTTGATGAGCTTTGAGTGCGATCTCCCTGGTCTTCGAAGCAGGTTCTTCGAAGTCCTTGAGGTCAAGCTCCTGAGTCATAAGCTTACCCATCAAGGTCTCCATTGACATTATTGTGAGATCGTTTCCTTCTATGATGGCTGTCACCTTAGGGTTCCAAATCTTTGGTAGCCCTCTGAGCAGCTTACGAATCTTCTCGTGGTTTGAGTACTGCTTTCCAAGCGATGATAGAGGATTGATGATGTCGAGGAATCTTGTGATCATTTGAGTGATCGTCTCATTTGGCTTCATCTTGAAGGCTTCGTATTCTTGAGTGAGACGGCTTATTTTAGATTCCTTGACCTGTGTGGTTCCTTCATGCGTCACTTCTAGAAGTCTCCATACTTCATGAGCAGTGGTGCATGTAGAGACCCTGTTGAACTCATTCCTGTCTATAGCACAGAATAAAGCATTAATAGCCCTAGCATCTAGACTTGCCTGTTTCTTCTCCTCGACAGAATATTTGTCGTGTGGTTTCTCAATGAGGTCACCATCGACAACTATCCTGGCGGGCTTTTTGTAACCGTCAGTGACGACAGTCCACAGGTCAAAGTCTAGAGACTTAAGATAGAAGCTCATCCTTGTTTTCCAATATGTGTAGTTAGTCCCATCAAATAGGGGAGGCCTATGAGTGGACTGACCTTCACCATGATTGGAAATCAAGGATTGTGTGGTTGCCATGGATCAGCTCTTAGGATGTTAGTCCTTGTAAAGAGAACAGAGCTCTGATACCAATTGAAGAACAGTTTGGCAACTCTAGAGGGGGGTGAATAGAGTTTATATAGAAAAATAGCCAATTAAAAATAACTCTTTCACCAACAATAAAAATCAGAGTAAAGTGCGGAAAATAAATGAAGAGCAGAAGAGCATACGCAAACACAACGATTTTAACCTGGTTTCCCTCGTGGAGGACTAGTCCAGGCCTGAGAACTCTAGCTCAGGATTAAATCCACTATTTGTGAAATAGTAGCTTACAACCCGTGCCTTTTCTTCAGAAGAGCACGTCAACTTCTAACAGAGGATCGCAGTGGCGATTTGCTTGGAATTGTCCAAGCGACTTCTTCACTCTTGCACAAGAATCCTAACTGAGAGATGCTGAGCACTCGAGACTTAGGAGGCTTGTGGCTAGTAGATAGGAAGGGTATGGCTTATTGAGCTTGTAGGAGAGAAGAGAAGAGAAGATTGAGAGTGAATTGAAATGAGAGAATTCATGCCCTATTTATAGTGTTTTTAGAGGCAGAATTCGGCCAGAATTCGGGTAGGAAAATTCAAAAAATTTGGCCGTTGGACAGCTAGCAACCAGCTAACCCTAAAATTAGGGTTCCTGATTTCTAGGGGACAGAGTTCGGCCCGAACTCTGTGTGGAGGCAGAGTTCGGCCCGAACTCTGTCTCCAGAGCCCAGAGTGGTCCTAAGTGGGACTTGTGGGCAATTTTTGTTTTGGTGGAGCTTGGAATTTTGGGTAGGCTTATAGACTAAGTTCCAAGAGCTCAGCATAACTCAGAGTACATATTTCTAGACTCAATAAAATGTAAAAGTACAGACTCGAAAATACACTGAGAGTCGGAAACTGAGCTGTTGTCTGTCCTGAACTGAATGCAGACGTCGTGTGTCGTATTGAATTTATACAGATATTATTTAGTCAATGTAGTCAATATTTGGTTGACTGTGACTTTGTGTCAACAATCTCCCCCATATTGATAATTGACAAAATAATAAATGTATATTTCAATATTCATACCTGGACACAGTTGGTTAAAACACAGCTCCCCCATAAACAATGCCGAGCTAGAATAAGATAGCTCCCCCGTAATTAGTGAACGGTGCCGAGCTAGAATTAATAGCTCTCCCCCGTAAATAATGCATAGAACCTGTGGCCTGATAAAAATATTTTCCCAAAAGTAAACACAAGCACAGACAGATATACATATTTCTCCCCCTTTTGGCAGTTAGCAATATAAAGGATCATATAGACTGCATAAGGAAAAGCATGGAAATAGCAGTATAGACAATGAAAAGTAATCCAACCACACCAAGCAGAGAAGAAACAGGATAATACTAATAAAACAAGTCACTGACATAAAGTAGAACTATGAAAAATAGCATAAAATGTTATCCACCAACCAGCACATCAACAGGGTTTTAAGACATAAAACCAGTACATAAATCCATAACAAACTAAAATAACTAAAATCAAAAGGCAACTAAGACCATCAGCAGTGGCAGCAGCATATCAAGCTAATCTCCATCATGGACCCGAGAAGGTCCTGGAACATCGAAAAGGTCCTGGAACATCTGAAGATCCACAAAAGCATCATCAGGATCCATATACCTCATGACCCACGGATCGTCTATACGATGACCCGCGCGATCTGGATCCCGCTCAATAGGCATATGCAGATCAGGATAACGAGCAAGTGAATACCGCATATCATGCAGAGAGTTTCCAAGGGCACTGATCTGCAAGGTGGTGCGCCACCGATCATATTGCGCCCAATATCAGACTATGCCCAATCTAATTGTGCCAAAATCTACGTGGCATCTGACACTTAATGGTCATCATTACCTGACCATATTGATGGCTGACACAATGGTGAACGAGGAAAATCTCTTCGAATCCCGTAAATTGTGCAGCTCAAGGAAAAGTTGGTGGACAGCTGTCTTGTACACTTCGTGAGTTGCGCCCAGGTGCGATCTAAACAAAATCCTTAGTTGCGCCTGGGCGCAACCTGAATGACTTTTACTCAGAAGCTGCCACGTGTAGGCGCAGCTCAAATCAAGCGCAGTTTGACTTATTGACTGAAGCTCGCTCAACCTGATAAAGTTGAGATAACTTACATTCTAAAGCAGGATGACGTGGCGCACATGCCACTAATCTCTCAAGACGTGTCTACTATCTTGTACACGACCACGCACATCTCAATTATATGATGCGTCTAAATACAATTAGTACACGATTGATAACTGAATGAAAGTTGGCACAACAGGAGGTTGGCACAACCCAGTATGGCGCAATCCAGCCTCGCGCACATCAGAATAATTGCTAAAACAGTTATTTCCTGAACTCTATAAATAGGGTTTCCAATCATCATCGGAAGGAGATCAAGAAATCTTGCAAAATTGCTGCTGCATTCTCCAGAGGCTACACTCTTCAAGTTCACATAGTCCAAGGGATAAAGTGATCGTCTTCTGATCAGATTCCTAAAGTTGTACTTCCCCAAAATTCATTATACTTTGTACTCGTTTACAAGTTTAGAATAAAACAAATTATTGTTTTTTGCAAACAACCACCACGGCTGCTCTAGGTGAAGGTCCTTCCCAACTTCCAGCAGTCGACAAACAGAAGCATAAGGAGGCCCGCTTCGACAGGCCTCTATGAAGAGACATTGCTTCGGGGTTAACCAAACCCCACAACTTCGACATACTAGAGCAAATTTCCAGTACCCCAGGTCGGCTGTCCTTGTTCGAGCTCCTCCGCCTGTCTAAAGATACTCAGGAGGCTCTCTGCGAAGCCCTGAAGGATGCTGAGTCTTTCATCAATCAGGTCAAGCCGCCTGAGGACGATCCAGCAGCATGTCCACACTGCCATAGTGTGGGGGAGATCATCCCCAACATCACATTCACTCAATAAGACATGCTGCTCAAGAACAACAGGCACAACAGACCACTGTATTACACAGGGTACATTGGTGCCATCAAGGTGGATCGAATGCAGATCAACCCGCGGTCTTCTCTCAGCATTATCCTCCGAACTCTGCTCCTGACGTTGGGGATCCCGATGCATCATCTGACAGCATCCCATACTACAATTAGTGGCTTTAATGACGGCAATAGTGAGCCACTAGGAAGCTCCGGCTGAAGTATCATATCGATGATCTCCAGACCGAAGTGACCTGCTATGTTGTGGATGCGGACGTCAACTACAACATCTTGTTAGGGTGGCCGTGGCTACACGAATACATGGTGGTACCATCCACTCTCCATCAATATATGAAGTACGTATCTACCAATGGCATAGTCCGAACAGAGTTCGCTGATGTCGATCCTTTCCGAGGGATTGAGGCCTTCTTCACCAACTCTGATATGTACAAGTCAATTCATCACGAAGATTGTCACGACCCGCACTTAGTGTAGGGGCACGAGAACGTAACAACGCCCAGCCTACACCGCAACATCGGTAGTAGAACGCTGTTCAGAGTCATGAACATAACTAACACAATATGAAATACTCTCCAACTGGAGGCCAAGTCACAGAAGGTACAACGCAATCACAATCTAGAGGTAGAATATAGTACGATGGAATAGATAAGGAAATCCTCAAAACTGAGGTGCAAACAGAAGTAACATAAATCAAAGTTAACAAACACAAGTCTCAACATCTCCATAATAATACAACTCTGAAATCAAAGACAACAACTAACATGAAAAATAAAGAACAGTATAGACTATCTATACTATGCATGGATATTATCCTCAGCAGCTGCCTGAACCTTCCAAGGGTCCATGTCGCGAGTGTCATCTAGGCAAGCTCCATAGTAAGGGGTGCAGGGCTCCTCATCATCCTCTGTAATATTTTCAACAGGTCCAGTCAGGACGGAAGTGAGCACAATACATCTCACATAGATCATAGCAGGTTAGGAAATATAGACATGTAAAAGAGTATGATACATGAAAACTGAAAGAATGTACATGACATAAAAGAGAGAACTGTAATGGAAACATCTACTATAAGTAGAAAACTATCAGTGACTAGTGATGTAGAGTACAAAGTCGACATGTGAACGGCTGGATTTGCACATGAATATACTAAAGAGGCTCACATGGTTATACTACTTTGGAATTGTTCACATGACTATTTATACTCTCCCAAACCGCAATCAATACACAAGAATCCAGACAAGTTATGTTACGCACATGATTTTTACATGAAAGCCCATAGATGGGTGTACATAAAGTATACCTGAGGGCTCAGAACTGAGTGCACATTAATTCCACATGAAGGCCCATGAAGGGGTACACATGAAGTATAGGTTACACATGAAGTACATAAGAAACATAACCGTACATGAGAGCACATAAGAGTACACGAGCGTACATGAATGTACATGAAGCACATGAGAAACATGAATAGCATGAGAGCGAGGAATACATGATTTACAAAAAACACATGACAAGAAGTATTCAATGCTCCCAAGGGGGATAACATCTCAGTGTAGGGATCCATATAGTACCAATCCGTGATAATATCGTGACAGCATCAAATAAGGTAATCTAGAGCAGGAATATAATTCTAAGCAAGTTATGAAATGATCAGAGAATGTACTCTCCTGATATCTAAATGCCTGAAGTGAATATACTGTCCGGGATGAGGTATCTGACTCCTATTCAGAGCAACACAAGTCATGATGTATACATGGGATGATAGATGAAATGTATAATACGTCTACATGATGTCTAGGTCAAACTAGACTATAGTCAACACTTGGTCAACTCTGGGTCAACCAAGTCAATACTCTAGTCAACTAGGTCAAACTGGTCAACTATCTAGGACCAGTCAATTCTGGTCATAATGGTCAACATCCAGTCAACTAGGTCAATCTATACTAACTAAGTCAATCCTAAACTATTTGGTCAACTTGGTCTTTCTAGGGTTTTGGTCAACTAGTGAAACTTAGCTATTTAGGTCAACTAGGCTATTTCTAGGTTAAGCGTCAAGTTTTAGTCAACTGTCTAGGGTATACAACTCATAGGCTATATCTAGGATACTAAGGTATTACCAAGGTAATACACAAGCCTAGGTCTAGCTATCCATAGGGTAACCTATACAACCTATATACAAAATAGGCACAATGCATACTTATATACATTACTTTCATTTTTACATTCATGCTTTATATTTCATATATAATATTACATGTATTCTCACACTATACATTACCTACTTGCATACATTATACATTACCTTACATACATAATATACATTCATATATGTATACATACATATTTACATACACACATACATATATATATACATGCATATCTACATACATTCATACATAGAGAGGTAGAGAGAGGGTTAAGGGGGTATACATAGATGTGTGTGTGTAGGTTGGTTCATGTAAAACAGGAAGGTAGAGGGTGTGTGTGGTGTCTATGTTAGGTTTTATGTGTGTGTGTATAAATATTGTGTAGCATTAGGCAAAGTTGTACTTCTAGTTAACATATATGTATTCATTCATATATTTCATTGCATGTATACATTCATACATACCTATCTTCATACATCCATGTATACATTCATCTATTTCCTTTTCAGATTTTTATAACATTAAACCCAATTTCAGTTGCATACTTGTATAAATCTCAGAAATTTCAGTTCAGTCATATGATGAAATCAGTGAACAATCAATAGCAAAAACCTAATTTCCAACTTAAAATTCAGGTTACATTTGCATTCGGATATCTTAGGTTAATACATATATACATTCATATAGTTTCAGTTAGCAAGTTCAAAACCCGATTAAGTTTTCAAATGAAAACCCAACTCTCATTTTTTGAAGCATCAGTAACATATCCATTTCTCAGTTTTACATATCAATTTTAGTTTTTCGTATCATTTGCAATTAATCTCAGGTTCATCCTTTGATAACTCGATTAACTTGTATTTTAACTCAATCCTATTCACAGTGCTACAATGTCAACCAAGCCAAAATTGAATCAAGACAAACCAAGTTATATATAACATTCAAAAACCCGTTAAACTCAGTTTTTATGTTTCAATCTCAGGTTTGTATATCTAAATTCAGTTTACAAGTTAAAATCAACTCACAGTTTTGCATCGATGTAAAACCCCAAGGATACGTACAAATTCGAATCTAATTCAGTTTATCACACATCAACCCAACACTCAGTTTTTAACATCAAACAAAACTCAGGTTTCATACATTCGAACACAGTATCAATGAGTATCAGAAAATTGATAATTTCAATCCCAATCCAAATTCGAATACTAACCAAAACAAAACCCAAAATTAGTTCATTCAGAGGTGAGATACACGTGTACAAGCGTTGAGGGGGTGACCACGTGTCCAAACAAATGGATACGAAGTGTCCAAAACCACAAAGACAGCACAGTTTCAGAACTGTGCGCATACAGGCTCGTGCACACATGTCGAGTACAAAAGGATACGACACACTCAACCATGTATATCGTGCACGTGTCTAGAGTTAGAGGGGGTCTAGGGCTTCGTGTCTAGGGCCTAATTCGTATCCAAGTTGCATCGTGTCTCGATATGAGACGCAGATCAGTAGGGAGTTTTCGTGCGCAACAGTGTGGTGCGAAACCAGTGCACGCATGAGAACTCCCTCGATACGACATGATCAGACACGAAACTCAAGGGGGGTGTTGTCAGAGGTTGCCCCTACCTCTGTGCCAAGTGGCACGTGTCCACATCTCGTGTCGTATCCGAAATCACAATTGGGTAGCAGGGCAACCGTACAGGGGCTCGTGCACAGGTTTGTGTCCAGATTTGGATACGAATCTGACTAAAAAATGTGGTCAGTCTGTGGGGGTTCAAAAACACACATCAAGGGCTTTCTAAATATGAAATTAGTTTTGAAAATGGAGAATAAAAAGTTCGTTGAGGCATTTCATCAAACACACCTTCCTAGACACTGATACGTGTCCGATACGGACATGAAATGGACACAAACTCCTAGCAAACTTGGGCTACACCTAGGGGAACCCTAAATGAATGCATATATAGGAAGAAATCAAGAATTTATTAGGGTTTGTAGGGTTTTACCTATTGAGAGTGAAACCTTAATGTGAAGGGCCTTGAATGAGAGCTTCTTCTCAACTTACAATGGTTCCAAGCCTCCAAATCCTTGCTAGCAAGTCTTCAATAGTATCCTCTACTGTTGAGGAGTCCAATGCAATTGGTTTGGTCCAATTTGGAGGAGAAATAGAGAAATGATGAAGAATTGGGGAAGAATACTAAAAGGGATTTTTGTAGAGATTAATAAGAGGCCAATATTTGTGAGGAGATGATTATAATGGAAAAGGGGCTCATGATGGCTGTGATAATGCTAGGGTTAGGGTTTTAGATGAGTGGTTGAGGCTTCTCCAACAAGTTTAAGTCAAATCAATGGCTCACAACAAAAGTAGGTTTCTTACATAATATCTCCTAACAAAATATCTAGATATTTATCCAACTTATCCATTAAGTCTTCTAATCTTCTAACTAAGCCCCCATGAACATCATTAACATGTAAGTTAGGTCCAAACTAGGTTAGTCTCTAATAAAATGATTAGCAACATAATAACCAATCAAAATTTATTTTCATCAATAAGTCAAAATGTCCAAAATATCCTTAGGATAAAAAGTAACAAATAAACATCCTAATCACATGGTTAGGTCCCCATGGTCACGGTTAGTCTCTAGGTCATGCAGTCTCTAGGGTTACACTAGCCAAACATCAAAATCACAAGTCATGGTTTTTAAAATGATTAAAAATCATCAAAACTCATATCACGATTTAAATATCATAATAAATAATTAAAATCACAAAATTTCAAAATTACCCTCATTTAGAAAACTGGGTGTTACAAGTCTACCCTCCTTAGAAAAATTTTGTCCTCGAAATTAAGATGCTAGTACTCCTTCTAGGTCAAACACCCCCACAATCATAGTCTCAAATCACAGTTCGACAATCATAGTCTCAAATCACAGTTCGACAATCATATGCGTCTGTCCAAAATCATGATACTCAGAATCTTCGTCACGCTAGTGAGCAAGGCTACGATAATCATAGATTCCTTGACTAAGGTACATACCTCTAGAATCATGGTATTTAAAATTTTTGCATTACCGCATGCTTGGCAGCAAAAACCTTAAATTCCTACACCCGAGAAATACGTCCAAAATCTGACTATATGTCCTCACTATGCCAGCTAACACGACTATCGAAGATTCTAGATCCCACAATTAAGGTAACCTAGCCCATATGACTAATCTCAAAAGAAAACCAATCATATCACAAGAATCAACAGAACAAAATTGATCAATCAACAAGGAACAGAGGGAATCGAATTTCAAGACAGTTATAAGAGGCATTTACGGAAATGGAATCGAAAAGAACGAAACCTACAGTAAGATCTCCAATGATCTATGCATCCTCGACTGTCCTGGCAAAAGCTCGCCCCTGCTGGCCTCCCCTGGCCTGCTGCTGATGCTACATGTACCTCTGCTGCTGAGTTGGTAAGGGTAATCCCTTCTGCTGGCCCACCGGATCCCTAGCTCCTGCTCCCCGAACTGTCCGTCTAAATGATTCAGGACACTTTCTCAGCCGATGATCGGATCCTCCACAAAGCCAATATCTGCCCAGCCTCTTCCGGTATTCGCCCCAATCGTGCCCTGGTTTCTTACAGAAAGGGCAAAGGATAACAAGCTGCTGTCCCGGGGCCTGCTGCTGCCTCTGCTGCTGCTGTACCTGCTGAAAGGATAAACGGTCCTGAAACTATTGTTGCTGAAAGTAGACCCTCGGCTGCTGATACTGCTGCTGAATCTGTAGGCGAGGAATCTGCTGCGGATATTGCTACTGAATCTGTAAGCGGGACAACTGCTGTGGATACTGCTGCTGAATCTGTAAGTGGGGCCTCTTGGCCGGGCCCGTACTGCCACTAGCTTCCTGAGTGTCTCGCGTCCTCTTCTCCTTCGGTCCAAGATCGTCCTCCGCTGCCATGGCTCTTACCAGAATCTGTTCGAAAGTGGCATCGTGGCTGCTCTTGGTATACGACCTGATCTCCCTGATCAAACCCCTACGGAACCTCCTCGCCTTCCCGGCCTCAGTGAGATCCTCAACGAATCTACTCAAACGACAGAACTCTCCAGCGTACTCCTCAACGGTCTGGTTCCCCTGAACCAAACTCTCGAACTGCACCTCCAAGGCACCGAGTGCTGTATCGAGAAAAAATTTCTCCTTGAACAGTTTCTTGAAGGTTACCCAAGTCTGACCGACTGTACCAACCCTCGGGTCCGTCTGGTACCAAGTACGGGCCAAGTCCTGCATCTGACTGGCTGCTGCCTCGATCTATAATCCAAATGGTATCTGTACCAATCTGAATATTTTCTCGATATGCTCTATCCAATCATCAGCATATATGATGCCCTCTGTACCTTTGAAGTCCCAGGGTCCCATCTTCTTAAAGGATTGGATGTCTGGAGTCTTCGGCTGATACTGCTGCATCTGACCTCCTAGTAGCTGAGCAGTCACCAGCTCTACTGTCGTACTGACCAACTGGTGGGTATCGTGTATGCTCTGTCGAAAATTAGCAGACTGGCTCTGCTGCTTCTGCTGCTGAGTCTCCAGGAATTGCTGGAAAAGGGTAAACATCTGAGTCGTATCCACTGTCCCTGAAGGTAGCTGCTACTGGAACATATCCAGAATGACGGAGGAAGACCTCTGGACAGGTGGAGGTGCACTCCCAAAAGCTACAGACGCTCCTATATGAGCAGAAATAGGGGGTGCTGTGGTCCCATCGTCTATAATCGGGCGAGGGGTGGCAGACCTCTCACCAGCACTGCTGGGCCAGAGCGATGCTATCGTGTCTCAATCACCATCCTGGAGACAGATCAAACAAGGAATCAATACTGAGATAGAAACGGTAATTCAAGGGAGGATATTTATCCCAAGGAAGCAATCTTCAACAAGAATTTAGATGGCAGGAATTCAGTTAAGAGTTTTTCCTAATGTGATTGAATACCTCAAAATAATCCTAATCCTACTGCAGCCTGTAGTGATACTCTAGTTCGAATACCACTACACAAAATCGACCTGTATGGGCCACGACTAAAAACGTGTCACGACCCACACCCAGTGTAGGGCACGAGAACGTAATAGCACCCAGCCTATGCCGCAGTATCGACGGTAGAACGCTGTTCTAAGTCATGAACATAACTAACACAATATAAAATACTCTCCAACTGGAGGCCAAGTCACAGAAGGTACGACTCAATCACAATCTAGAGGTAGAATATAGCACGATGGAATAGATAAGGAAATCCTTAAAACTGAGGTGCAAACAGAAGTAATATAAATCAAAGTTAACAAACACAAGTCTCAACATCTCTATAATAATACAACTCTGAAATCAAAGACAACAACTAACATGAAAAGAATGAACAGTTTAGACTATCAATACTAGGCATAGGTATCATCCTCAGCAGTTGCCAGAACCTCCCAAGGGTCCATGTCGCGAGTGTCATCTAGGCAAGCTCCATAGTAAGGGGTGTAGGGCTCCTCATCATCCTCTGTAATATTTTTAACAGGTCCAGTCAGGACGGGAGCGAGCACAATACATCTCACACAGTTCATAGCAGGTTAGAAAATATAGACATGCAAAAGAGTATGATACATAAAAACTGAAAAATGTACATGACGTAAAAGAAAAAACTGTAATAGAAATATCTACTATAAGTAGAGAACTATCAGTGACTAGTGATGTAGAGTACAAAGTTGACATGTGAATGGCTGGATTTGTACATAAATATACTAAAGAGGCTCACATGGTTATACTACTTTGGAATTGTTCACATGACTATTTATACTCTCCCATACCCCAATCAATACACAAGGATCCAGACAAGTTATGTTATACACATGATTTTCACATGAAAGCCCATAGATGGTTGTACATGAAGTATACATGAGGGCTCAGAACTGAGTGCACATGAATTCTACATGAAGGGGCATGAAGGGGTACACATGAAGTATATGTTACACATGAAGTATATAAGAAACATGACCATGCATGAGAGCACATAAGAGTACACGAGCGTACATGAATGTACATGAAGCACATGAGAAACATGAATAACATGAGAGCAAGGAATACATGATGTACATGAAACACATGACAAGAAGTATTCGATGCTTTCGAGGGGGATAACATCTCAATGTAGGGATCCATATAGTACCAATCCGTGATAATATCGTGACAACATCAAATAAGGTAATCTAGAGCAGGAATATAATCCTAAGCAAGTTATGAAATGATCAGAGAATGTACTCACATGATATCTGAATGTCTGAAGTGAATATACTGTCCAGGATGAGGTATCTGACTCCTATTCAGAGCAACACAAGTCAAGATGTATACATGGGATGATAGATGAAATGTACAATACGTCTACATGATGTCTAGGTCAAACTAGACTATAGTCAACACTTGGTCAACTCTGGGTCAACCAAGTCAATACTCTAGTCAACTAGGTCAAACTGGTCAACTGTCTAGGACTAGTCAATTCTGGTCACAATGGTCAACATCCAGTCAACTAGGTCAATCTAGACTAACTAAGTCAATCCTAAACTATTTGGTCAACTTGGTCTTTCTAGGGTTTTGGTCAACTAGTCAAACTTAGCTAATTAGGTCAACTAGGCTATTTCTAGGTTAGGAGTGAACTTTTAGTCAACTGTCTAGGGTATACAACTCATAGGCTATATCTAGGATACTAAGGTATTACCAAGGTAATACACAAGCCTAGGTCTAGCTATCTATAGGGTAACCTATACAACCTATATACAAAATAGGTACAGTACATACTTATATACATTACATTCATTTTTACATTCATGCTTTATATTTCATATATAACATTATATGTATTCTCACACTATACATTACCTACTTGCATACATTATACATTACCTTACATACATAACATACATTCATATATGCATACATACATATTTACATACATACATACATATATACATACATGTATATCTACATACATTCATACATAGAGAGGTAGAGAGAGGGTTAAGGGGGTATACATAGATGTGTGTGTGTAGGTAGGTTCATGTAAAACATGGAGGTAGATGGTGTGTGTGGTGTCTATGTTAGGTTTTGTGTGTGTGTATAAACATTGTGTAGCATTAGGCAAAGTTGTACTTCTAGTTAACATATATGTATTCATTCATATATTTCATTGCATGTATACATTCATACATACCTATCTTCATACATCCATGTATACATTCATCTATTTCCTTTTCAGATTTTTATAACATGAAACCCAATTTCAGTTGCATACTTATATAAATCTCAGAAATTTCAGTTCAGTCATATGATGAAATCAGTGAACAATCAATAGCAAAAACCTAATTTTCAACTTAAAATTCAGGTTACATTTGCATTCGGATGTCTCAGGTTAATACATATATACATTCATAGAATTTCAGTTAGCAAGTTCGAAACCCAATTCAGTTTTCAAATGAAAACCCAACTCTTATTTTTTAAAGTATCAGTAACATATCCATTTCTCAGTTTTACATATCAATTTCAGTTTTCAGTATCATTTACAATTAATCTTAGGTTCATCATTTGATAACTCGATTAACTTGTATTTTAACTCAATCCTATTCACAGTGCTACAATGTCAACCAAGCCAAAATCGAATCAAGACAAACCCAAATATATAACATTCAAAAACCCATTAAACTCAGTTTTTATGTTTCAATCTCAGGTTTGTATATCTAACTTCAGTTTACAAGTTAAAATCAACTTACAGTTTTGCATCGATGTAAAACCCCAATGATACGTACAAATTCGAATCCAATTCAGTTTATCATACATCAACCAAAAACTCAGTTTTCAACATCAAACAAAACTCAGGTTTCATACATTCGAACACAGTATCAATGATTATCAGAAAATTGATAATTTCTATCCCAACCCAAATTCGAATACTAACCAAAACAAAACCCAAAATTAGTTCATTCAGAGGTGAGATACACGTGTTCAAGCGTCGAGGGGGTGACTACGTGTCCAAACAAATGGACACGAAGTGTCCAAAACCACAAAGACAACACAGTTTTAGAACTGTTCGCACACAGGCTCGTGCACACATGTCGAGTGTAAAAGGATACGACACACTCAACCACGTATCTCGTGCACGGGTCTAGAGTTAGAGGGGGTCTAGGGCTTCATGTCTAGGGGCCTGATTCGTGTCCAAGTTGTATCGTGTCTCGATACGAGACGCGTATCAGTAGAAAGTTTTTGCGCACAACAGTGTGGTGCAAAACCAGTGCACGCGCGAGAACTCCCTCGATACGATACGATGAGACACAAAACTCAAGGCGGTGTTGTCATAGGTTGCCCCTACCTCTGTTCCAAGTGGCACGTGTCCACATCTCATGTCGTGTCCAGAATTGCAATCGGGTAGTAGGGCAACCGTGCGGGGGCTTGTACACAGGTTCGTGTCCATATTTGGACCCAAATCCGACTCAAAAATGTGCTCAGTCAGTGGGGGTTCAAAAACACACATCAAGGGCTTTCCAAATATGAAATTAGTTTTCAAAATGGAGAATAAAAAGTTCGTTTAGGCATTTCATCAAACACACCTTCCTCGACACTGATACGTGTCCGATACGGACACGAAATGGACACGAACTCCTACCAAACTTGGGCTACACCTAGGGAAACCCTAAATGAATGCATCTATGGTAAGAAATCAGGAATTTATTAGGGTTTGTAGGGTTTACCTATTGAGAGTGAAACCTCAATGTGAAGGGCCTTGAATGAGAGCTTCTTCTCAACTTGTAATGGTTCCAAGCCTCCAAATCCTTGCTAGCTAGTCTCCAATTGTATCCTCTACTGTTGAGGAGTCCAATATAATTGGTTTTGTCCAATTTGGAGGAGAAATGGAGAAATAATGAAGAATTGGGGAAGAACACTAAAGGAGATTTTTACAGAGATTAACAAGAGGCCAATATATGTGAAAATATGATTATAATGGGAAGAGGGGCTCATGATGGCTGTGATAAAGCTAGGGTTAGGGTTTTAGATGAGTGGTTGAGGCTTCTCCAACAAGTTCAAGTCAAATCAATGGCTCACAACAAAAGTAGGTTTCTTACATAATATCTCCTAACAAAATATCTAGATATTTATCCAACTTAGCCATTAAGTCTTCTAATCTTCTAACTAAGCCCCCATGAACATCATTAACATGTAGGTTAGGTCCAAACTAGGTTAGTCTCTAATACAATGATTAGCATCATAATAACCAATCAAAATTCATTTTCATCAATAAGTCAAAATGTCCAAAATACCCCTAGGCTAAAAAGTAACAAATAGACATCCTAATCATATGGTTAGGTCCCCATGGTCACGGTTAGTCTCTAGGTCATACACTCTCTAGGGTTGCACTAGCCAAACATCAAAATCACAAGTCAAGGTTTTTAAATAGTTTTTAAAATGATTAAAAATCACCAAAAATTATATAACAATTTAAATATCATAATAAATAATCAAAATCATAAAATTTCAAAATTACCCTTATTTAGAAAACTGGGTGTTACAAAGATGAAGCCAACGATGCCGATGATGAAGTCGAAGCTGAAGCTGACTTGGAGGCAGAGATAACAATCAATGCTCCCCTGAAAGTGCGACAAAAGGGGAAACCGCCTCAAACACTATCTCCTATAGTGGTCAAACTTCACGGGACGGCACCAGCTTCTCTAGGCGGAGCATCCACTGAAGCCCCCTTGAAGATACGACTCAAAGGGAAGCCTCCCCAAGTATCGGCTCCTCTCGTAGCAAAACTATGTGGGAAGGCACCAGTTGCCGGAACACCAACTAAAGCACCTCTCAAGGTGCGGCTTAAAGGCAGACCTCCTCAGTCTTCAGCCCCTCTTAAGCTTTAAGAGAAGGCCCACGTATCTCTATCAGCACTAGAGCCGACAAAGGCCAAGCTCCCAATAGGTTCTTCCGAACCACCTCAGGCTGCTCCAGTACTCACTGACGAAGAACTGGAAGAGTACATATCCGCCAATATGGATGCACCGTCGCTTGATGATGTAATTCTTCGGGGCAAGATCTCATATTTTATCAATAAAAGGGTGTCTTCCAATTATTCTAGTCTTCCACATTGGAATGCCATGTATACTCTAGATAATGCTCTACAGGTATTACAAACATAAATAACGACTGTTAATCATGTAAATCAAGTCGTCCTGTACCAAGAAGTCTGTTATATAGTCCCACCTTGGAACCAGGACGAAAAACCTATCATCTTCGACAAAGTCGAGCGTCACCAAGACCTTCCACTGACGGAGCCAGAACCAGACACCGACAGGATACAAATTTACAGGTACAATGATCGAGCCAAGTATCTCATCCAAAAGATGGGCTACAATAAAAAGTGGCCAGGGTCTAAATTATGGCATGTGCCGACTTCTTCCCTTATGACTCCCCATTTCGAAAGGGGAGCCACAAGACTATTATCACCGTAATCGACGGGGGGTGGGCTACATCACGTCTCCAACAACCCCAGAAAGTTTAGAAGCAGAAGACGTTGCACACGCTCACTCGTTTGAGGCTACGACTTGGGACTCCGACACCAGCGTCGGCTCAACCTTCAGGAAGGTACTGTCAGCCAATATGACGTCTGTACATCCTTTAAAAGATGAAGACGACAATCAAACAATAGAGTTCTTCGAAGAAGAACCCTGGGCTCAACGCCTAGGCGTACAATAGGAATCTCGCTTTGAATTACGTGAACACCCTACCGAAGACGAGGTCGAGCAAATCGACCTCGGGGATGGATCTTCATCCAAACCTATTTTCATCAGCAAAAGCTTGACGGGAAAGGACCGAGAATCTTTGGTCCAGCTGGTCAAATAATACATCGACGTCTTCGCCTGGAGTTATGAAGACATGCCAGGGCTCGGCCCACAAGTCGCAATGCACAAGCTTAATATCTTACCCGATGCTAAGCCCGTTAAGCAGCAACAACGACGCTTTCGTCCCAACATTATGGACGTTATTAACAAAGAAGTAGATAAACTCATGGCCAGCGGGTTTGTTCGCAAAGAGCAACTTCCAGAGTGGGTTGCCAACGTCGTCCCCATCACCATGAACAACGGGAAGATCCGAGTTTGCATTGACTTTCGAAACCTTAACTCGGCTTGCCCGAAGGACGAGTTTCCACTCCCGATCACCGACGTAATAATCGACAACACATGTGGCTTTGAGCACATGTCCTTCATGGACGGGTACGCAGGCTACAACCAAATCAATATTTTTCCAGGCAACGAAAAGCACACGTCGTTCAGGACTCCGAAGGGGGTTTACTGCTACACAGTAATGCCCTTTGGCCTAAAGAATACAGGTGCCACATACCAAAGAGCTATGAGCACCATCTTTCGCCAGTACCTCTACAAAATAGTTGAATGTTATGTTGACGATATCGCCGTCAAGAGCCGTATTTGAGGCGATTACCTAGAAGATCTGAAGATAGTCTTCGATCTCATGTGGGTAGATCAGCTCAAGATGAACTCCGCTAAATCCTTCCTTGGGATTTCCTGTGGAAAGTTCTTGGGCTTCATTATCACTACAAAAGGCATCCATGTCAACTTCGAGAAGGCTAAAGCCATCCTTAACATGGTCCTTCGAAGAACCTTAGAGAACTTCGAGGCCTGTAGGGACGTCTCAAATACATCCGAAGGTTTATTGTGAACCTTTCTAGGAAATGCCAACCCTTCACCAAGCTTATAAAAAAGGGAGTCTCCTATGTCTGGACGGAAGAATATCAGAAATCCTTTGACGACATTAA
The DNA here is from genome assembly GCA_029216955.1 of Iris pallida. Taxonomy (NCBI): domain Eukaryota; kingdom Viridiplantae; phylum Streptophyta; class Magnoliopsida; order Asparagales; family Iridaceae; genus Iris; species Iris pallida. The sequence continues at coordinate 1,390,197 of JANAVB010042220.1, read as the reverse complement.
AGCTTATCTGACGAGCCCCCAGTCTTGGTGGCACCCGTTGCAGGCAAACCATTTCTACTCTACGTCCGTGCAATGAACCATTTCCTTGGCGCTTTGTTGGCCCAGAACAATTATACGACTACGAGCAAGCCATCTACTACCTCAGAAGGACAATGATGGGGGCCGAACACTAGTATAACTCCGTCGAAAAAGAATGTCTAGCCCTAGTGTTCGCCATCCAGAATACTCGCCATTATGTCTCGGGACAGACAATTCATGTCATCTTCTGAGTCAATCCGCTCAGAGTCCTCATGACAAAGTCGGGAGCGCTAAACTCCTGATTAGCTACTTGGACGATACTATTAACACCATATGACGTGGTATTTGTCCCATAAATGGCTGTTAGGGGCCAAGCACTGGCCGATTTCCTAGCCGTGCACCCAATTTCGGAATCGTCTAGACTTTATGAAGACATTCCAGATAAAGTGCGAGAATCAAACATTACCAAAGAGAATCTCATTTGGCGGATGTTCTTCGATGGTGCTTCAAGAACAAGCCCCAAAGGCTAGATCATCGCAAGAGTGGGGGTTGTCCTGATCTCCCTCGACAAGCTGGTAATCCAGCGTGAATATTCCCTTTTACTGTCGTGCTCCAATAATGTTGCAGAGTACAATGCCCTCATTATATATAGGACTCTAGTTAGCAAAACAGCTGGGGGTAGAATACCTCGAGTCTTACGACGACTCGAAGCTTGTCGTCAATCAAGTTTGAGGACAATACGAGGTCTACCATGAAGACCTGATCTCTTATCATAAAGCAGCGTTGGACATTATTTCAACCTTCGCTGAATTCTTCATTGAACATATGCCTCGGCTACAAAACTTAGAAGCCGACTCTCTGGCTGGCCTTGCTGTCTTATTAGCAGCACTGATCGACATACAACACTTTATTACAGTGGTGGACCAGGATTTGGCATACCCCAGAAATAATCTGTGCATATGGCTGAACCATGCCATGTGTACAGACACCAGCATCAATGTTAGAGACTGGAGGTTCTCGTTCATTGACTTTGTCGTCTGCAAAATTCTCCCGGAGGACCCAAAAAAGTAGTCTCAGTTAGAAGGCGCTCGCTCTGGTTCTACATGTTTGGTCGCAATACAAGGATGGTTAGTATAATTTTATAGAACTTAACCAACTTGTAAAATCATTTAATTACATGAGGACATCTAGCCCCGATCCTCATCCGTACTTTCCTGGAGCAAGGCAAGTACATTATATGGTCTTGTACATTTCATTATATCATGTGCTTTCTTGATTGACACACTGCGACACGACATGTTTTTCTGGTGCTCATGTTCTTTGTTCTTATTACTTGTACCTGGGGTGGGGAAATATACTATTTATGTGACCAAACCCAAGAAACAACTCAGGTGTGTTTAGCTTAGACCCCGCATCGTGCACGCGGGTCCTAAGCCGTACTATTCATGTGCTTCATGTACTTTCATGTGCTTACCCCTAGCCGGTCACATACTTAGTTATATTTCAAATATTGTGCACACATGTTCAGGAGATATATCATGTACTTAGTTCCTGTGATTTCTGAGATACCATATTCTTTAATGTTTTTACACATCATGTTCTTTCATGTTCTTACATACCATGTTCTTTCATGTACTTATACACCATGTTCTTTCTTGTTCTTTACATACCATGTTTCCTTGTACTTTCATATCATGATGTCTTGTTCATTACCTAGAGCTGTACTTTGCTCCGCTCCTGAATGGATAAGTTACAGGTATACTTGCAGGATATCATTCTACCTTATGGGCCAGAGCCCGGGATCTTAGCTGAGCAGGATGGTCATGACTTAGCTTGAGGTTTCAGGTTTAGACAGTTAGCCTTACATTTAGATATTAATTTAGAATTCATAGTACATTTCATTCTTGGTGACTCGTACATTTATATACATAGAATTGTGGATTATGGTGATCATTCTGGGATACGTTTTAGATGCTGTGATTATATATATTTATAATTATCTGGTTAGATTTCCCTAGTTTGGTACATCTTACTTTGTCGTATCTAACGACGAAGGCTGGGCGTGTCCGACTCGTGTTCGATTATTCGGGAGCGGGTCGTGACAGAGATGCCAAACTTGGATCATATTTGTAACTATTCTTCCATCTGTTTGGAAGTCTCACCTTCTTATTACTCTCTATATCCTTTTGCTCGTGCATCTAGATAACCACGGTAAAGATCGCAACCTTGATTCCTTAAATTATGTACCATCAAAGAAACGTGTCTTCGTTTAAGTCGAGAATAAGATTTTCGAGGTGTATAGGTACCAAGCCTCTCTAGAATGTAGGAATTCTTGAACTAGCAAATGATCGGAATATATTGGTTCCAAATGATCTAACAACCGATGATTATACCATCCCCTCCTTTCGGTAATATATGATGACCTCAACCTTGACCTCGATATTTGGAGCACAACATTAGCCATTTTCTTCCAACAAATTTTACCATCATGAACTGGACGAGCCATACCACATACATGATATACATGTCCCGCACAAACAAACCTTCTTATGCTCCATTTTAATTTTACCACATGTAGGATGCATTCTTCCTTTAGAACAAACCATATATGCCATTTTGGTTCCAATTGATTTTTAACCATGCAATTTCGACCCATTCCCTCAAACGACTGGATATCCAAGATCAATGCAAGACTAAGAATACCCTCTTTGGTAGAATATGATAACAGTTTGGATTTGTGCTACAAATACCTTCTCCATCTTTTTAAACCCGAGTACGATTACGTACTTACTCTCCCTTCATATATAGCCTCGTTATTTTATTTATTTTATATATTAAATTTTACTTTAATTTCGAGGGCAAAATTCTTGTAAGTTGGGTAGGATGTAGAATTCCTAATTTTTTTAAAAAAAATTTCATTTAAAAAGACTTAAAAATAAATTTTATGCAATTTATGGTTTTATTAATTATTAAAGATGACCTTAACCATTCTTGAGTTTTGGAGCACAAGACGACCATGAACTTTGGCACGGAAAATATAGCAGTGTGCCTTGACTAGTGTACTAGACATGCTAGGGGAAGCCTAGCCATGGTGATGTCCAAAATAGGAAAACCAGGCCAAGCCGTGAATTGGTTCATTTAAATCATTTTTAATAAGATATTATTTTATATACTGGTTTTAGATGACCCGGTTTGTCCAAACCAGCCCGAACTGGGCCAAGACCAAAACCAGGCCCAAGTAGGCATGTGGTGTGACCAAAGATGGCCAGGTAGGCATATTTTATGTGTATGCAAATATTTCTTAAACTATTTTAAGACTAGATGTATATTTTCTTATTAAATATATATTTATACAAATATTAGTATTATTATTATTTAATACTGTGTTCCAATATTTGTACAATATTCTGGACCGAATAAGGGTGTGTGGTATAAGTCCACCAAAGCCACCATTTGATTATTCTAATATTTTATTATTATTAATGTTATTTTTGTTATGATTAAATAAACATATTTATTATTCTTAAGTTACTATTATCGATTTTTATTTTTTTTATTGTCAAAAGAATTTAAATATATATATATGTACCTATGTTTATATACATTAAATATTTGGATGGATAAGATTAAGAACTGTATTAGGATTTATTGAGATTTTATTATATATATATATATATATATATATATATATATATATATATATATATATATATATATATATATATATATATAACAAATGATAAGAAATAAAAGAAAAAGAAAACAAAGAAAAATTAATAATAATAACCCAGGTGAACAGTACCCGTGGGGGGGGGACTGTTCACCCGAGCCCTTCCCGCACAAAAGAGCAGCCGCTCCATTTTCTTAGATAGAATACCTATTTAAGGGGAAAAAAACTCCAGAAACCCAAGCCCTAACCCAGCACCTGCCTTGCCATGCCACGCATGTGCAAGACTGCGGCGCCGTTGACGATCGAGCGCCGGAGCGGTAGCAAGACGGCCGTGCTGCAACAGCAGCCGTGCGCACAAACAGAGGAGTGCTCTGTTCTCACAGTGAGGTACCCCCTTTCCAATCTAATATTTCCATAGATCCTCGATCATTTTTAATTTTGTAAAGTTTTGTAGAAATACCATATAACCCTCTCTAGACCCCAGTAAGGGGATTGAGAAATAGACGATCGGCCAGCCCAAGAAATTGGTGTGAAATCGGGCAAAAACTTGCTCGACAACATAACAGAAAACCATCCTCGAACCCCAACTTGGAAGCTAGATTCTGATCTAGATATTGGAGTTTTTGACAAACTACTTAAAAACAGTTGAAGACAATATAATCGAGATTGAAACGCACCCATTAGATCTACTTTTCGATTATTATGCAGGAAGTTATTCGATTTCAAAGATCAAGGAAAAGCTGTTATATGAAACTAAAATTTTTATGAAAATCTGTCCGATACGGCGTGCGCTCCGACAAACCGGGCGACATAGTCGCGTACTATGTGCATCAAAAGGCGAGTATGGATGTTACCGATGTATGGGAACTGACGAAACTCGATTTCGTTATGTGTGCGCGACGAAATCAGTGCATATCCGTCGAGATACCCCTGTATCGACCATTTGCAAATTCCCTAATTACTTTGTGCACGTTCGTTGAATCGAAACAAAACATGCGCCCACAGGACTGTATCATTTTTCTGGTCATGTATGCTATGTTTGGTCCTATTCTGAGAAGGTCGACTGGAACGCCTATTTGGCAGGACCGCAACCAGCTCCAATGGCAATTTTGTGCACGGCTCACCAAAATCCAACTTTGGACATACGGTTGGTTTTATCTCCTCAAACCGAACCCGTAGACATATAGTTTGACGACTTTAGAGACCATAGGTTTTGGCACGCATTTGGTGCAAAACGGGTCCAATGGCGGACATCGTTTTGATCCAAAATTACAATTTTGCCCCTCTTCCAGAATTGGACTTTTGGACAGGAATTTCCTAGACATATCTTATATTCCACACACGTTCGTGGTGTTTATTTCAGCATCCGAGGACGTATGCGGGACTTGGCTTTCATTGCGTCACTATTCTGACGGTTCGAGCTATTGGACGTCGCCCTTTGCACACAACCTCAGGCAAGATATCTTGCCACCTTACTCTGTGATTTACATATTCTTATTTTCAGTTTTTATTTTTAGTATTTCTTATTTATTGTTATTATAAAACTGTGCGTCCAAGTCACACTTGGGTGCTAGCGACTCTATCGACCGTTTTCTTGCTTTTAATTATTTCTCTTGCATTGACTTAGTCTAGTGACCACCCATTTTTGATGAGGTATTGGTATATCTCATGTGGCCTTGATACATGTTTTATCATGTGATGTGAGTCACATGTAGGATACGTACTCGCGTAGTCGGCCGGCCACCGATACGTATAAGGCGTACGACGGTTAGGAGTAACTGTCAATAGAATTGCAAGCAAGTAGACTTAGCAGTTACTAGAGGTTTCTATGAGTAATGGATGTGACCCTACTCGGCATTGGGTGGGGAGAACAGTTCCTTAACGTATGGGCCACGTATGCACTTTTCTATTATTGTCGGTTATCTCCACTGGAGATATGGTCCTGGATCCTGATACCTGATTTTCTACTGGCCTCTGACATTCGAGGAATGTTATACTTTGAGGTCCCTCATATCCTGATAGGACCATACCTGAGTTCATGTACCAGAGCCAGAGTGCCCAAGCGTTGAAGGTTTGTTCTTAACTATATTTTTACTGTAGAATTGGTAGGCATCATATTGCAAGCATCCCCTTTTACTCTCTATTATATATCACAGATTATATGGCATGTTCTTTATGTATCTTGTTATATCCCTGTGAGGACCTGGTTATCTCTCTAGGTGTGTGTGCTTTGTGACTTTTCGCAGGTGCTCTAGCCAAAGCCGTGATCTTCTCCATTTCTTCGAGGATGATTGCTTTTGGTTCGTCTTGCCATTTTATCGATCATTTTCTTGTATATCTTCTTTTATTTAAATTGGTTGGTAGTGGATTTGTCTCCACCCAACTACGTATATAAATAAAAAATTCTTGAGTTGATTATATTATTATTCATTATTATTGTGGATGAGATTTACTTATCATGGTTTACTGCATTTTATAGCTTATGTATACATACAGGATTCCATGTATTGGAGTATACTTCATATGTATACAGTTGACATGTTTACGTACTTAGTTCTAAGCATTTTGGGACTGGAGTGTTATAGAACTAGCTTCTTCATTCCCGAAGCGCAGACAACTAACTGCGTCCTCTCCTCGACTTAGGGCCTCAGCAAGCTCGTTCCTTCCAAAGCACCCTGGCGATAACCCAAAAGTACTATAACTCATACATCTTCAAGACTAAGTCTACTACTCACAATGACTTCATCGCCTCAAGCACAAGTCCACTGCTCGCTCTCAAGCACAGTGACTCAGTTGCCCAAAGCACAAGTCTACTCGTCGCCCTAAAGCACAGTGACTTCGTCGCTTGAAGCATAAGCCCACTTGTCGCCCTAAAAGTGCAGTGACTCCGTCGCTCGAAGCACAGTCGCCTCGTCACTCCAAAAGTGCAGTGACTCCGTCGCCTGAAAAACAGTCTACTCGTAGTCCAGAAGCGCAGTGACATAGAAGCTTCGCCAGAAGCGCAGGTGGCATGGTTCCACGGGTATCTTTTCAGATAGTACCCGAATTAGTTTCTTTAAACCACTGCTCTTAAGATATAATAGAATTCGATTCTGTTGATAAGAGGCCTATTCTATCGGTTTATTTAAACCACAGATAAGGACAGACTTTGTTCTCATAAACGAGGGCCATATCCAATCGGTTTGTTTAAACCAATGGCCCCCTAAGATAAGACAAAACCCAACCTCGGAGATATGAACAAAATCTGCTTAGGTTAATCCGATCAACAATAAACACATGCCATATGTCGTTTATCTAGTTGTTGATAACTCTCCCAATGATCTTGATAAAAGACAATTCCAGCATCTGCCAAGTGTCAGCTCAGTAGCAGCCCCACCGTGCAACCTCAAGATTCTCTTATATCTCTATGTGCAGCATTTCTGCACAATCCTTATGCACGTCACATATGTGCTCTCCTATAAATAGAAGGAGTTTTCCTTCGATAATGAGACTTCGAAATCTTTAACTTCGGTACCCTCTTGTTTGGCAACCTTAGAGTTTCAATCACCAGCACCAGAAAGCCGAAAAAAGTTCAACTCGTCGTCAGATTATCAACAGAGTAAAGGAGCCGCTATGGTGCTCGATCTCGACCGTCACACTTTTCCAGAAATTTTGTACTTAGATCTCCTGTTTAGGAATCGATTGTACTCTTTTTACGTTTAATATACAAAAAGTTCGTATAACCTTTTGTCATGGCAAACAAGATGACGACTCTGCTGGGAACTTCCTTCTCCTCCATCGAGAAGGTGGTGACGTAATCTGACAACAACTTGTTGGGATCTTCCAAGAAAAAGTTGGTCGTACATTTCGACAAAGAAGCTTTTGAAGATCTCTTTTCTGAGGAGAAGTCGAGTCCTTCAAAGAGGTTCGTAAAACCGAAGAAGTCTCGACGAACCCGGGTGCCAAAGTTGGGTACAACGAGCAGCACGACGGAAGGGACTGCACTCCAGAATCTCCTGATCGATAAAGCCCGGAAGAAAATTTTGGTTGCTGCTGACATGCCGCCTCGCTCAGTTCCCACTTCGGGAAAATGCAGTGAGGAGTACGGCTCCCCTATGGCGGGCCTGACAAAGGCACAATGCTGGAAGAAACACGCAGTGACCCACCTGACGATGAGGGACGTTGTGCAGGCGAGAACTTTTGTCTTTGACAGAATTGCCTATTCATCGAGTAAGGCTATGTTGGATTCTGAATGTTATGCACCTTCTAGGGGTAACACAAAGAGATCCAAGGCAGCACGTGCCTTACACGGCCAACGTGCTATGCCAACCACTCTGTTTGACTCTGAATACTACGTACCTTTTAGGGGTAGTAGGAAGAAATCCAAGGAAGCACTCGCTTCATGCGATTAAAGTGCTATGCTGACAGCAGACCAACAGCCCGCGTTGACAGTCATGCGTGCAACCAATAGAAAGCTATACAAAAATAGCCCGAGTGCCTCGATGCCTCGACCGGTAAAACCCTGCTGTCACTTGAGCGCTCATGCGCTTGATTCAAGCTAGGCGGTACCTACTATCGAGATAGACTCGTACGAATAGTGTTCCTGTAAGCATGGAAGGAGTCTACCTCTTCAGTAACTCCCCGATCAGGACCTGAGCGTACTTCACGTACAAAAACTATGAGAAGTGAAGCTATCTCCGTACACTCACTCCTGTGCACAGCTTCTTGCGCATACGAAACGAGTGTAAGGTTGGAGACTCCAACAACTCCCCATAAGCGTAAAGCAAGAGAGGGATCTGCGGCATAGGATATGTCTAAACCAAGGCACAATTATACCGAGATCACCATCAACTGCTTCTACTGCCAAATAGCCGCGTTGCCAACAAAGAGGTAGTTCGTCTTCCAAAGACTACAACCAGTGGCATCTGGCGATAAGAAGGATGAACTCTGTGTTGCTTCATGCAATACAACACGGGGTTCTCAATTTCTCAAGAAGCTTCCCAAGAACCCTCCCGTTTCGGCTAATAAGCCCAAGAACCGGCCTGGGGGTAGCAAGACGACAGTACACAATACGAGTGTTTTCCAAGACAAGCGTTCCAAATCTGGATCCTTGTCGCAGGGAGATCACGCTGCAACTGGGGGCAGCCAACCTCCTACCGTTCACGATAATCCAACTTTCCAATCCAATGAGGGACTATATGACACAGATACCTCTGCAGGTGCAGGTAGCCAAAAAGCTGGGGGTAGCAATTATAATGAGTCGAAAGATGATTGTAACCTACCAGTTTACCCTCAAGACGACGGGACTCAGCCCTTTGAACCGAAGAGTGAAATATCTAATGTCCCTTCTATCCACCCGCGTATGGTTTCTGTGTTTATCATCGAAGGTGACAACAACGTGGAAAGCAGCGAAGGCTCTAGTCAACAGAAATGTGTAGAGGCCCTCAAAGAGAGCCTAAACACGTTAAACGATACTATGAAGTCTTTAGCTTCTGTCGTCCTGGAGATCAAGGAGAGATTGACACCCACTGTCTCCACTCCTGCTCCAGACCCAGCGAATAATGATAGGTCCAATGTGATTCCCATCGTGAGCCAAGAAGTGCCAACATCATCTACTCCATCGACAACCGGGCCTACAATGTTGAATAAAATACAGCAGGCCCTCAAAGAGTTGTACGCTCGCTATGACGCCAAAGATTAGCGAGAAACACACCAAAAAATGGGGATTCGGCAGCCATATCCTACCGAATAGGATAATGTGATCTATCCTCCCAAATATAATCCGAAGATACTCACGCCGTTCGATACGAAGGAGTCTTCCTACCGATTTTTGCCTCAGTAACAGGACATCTGCCAAAGGACGACGTGCTCCTTACCAACATATTCATAGAAGCCCTACAGAGGGTGGCCTACGAATGGTTTTGCAGCCTTCTGGACAACTGTATTTCATCCTTCGAAGACATGAAGAACCTATTCCTCAATCGATTCTACGAAGGAGGAATGGACATAACGATGTCGACTCTCATGGACATCGTTCGAAGGAGAAGGTGCCGGTACACGCATATTTTGAGCTCTTTCGCTAGGCCACTTTGAGGTTACCTCCTGATATACCTGAGCCCATGCTTATGGACTCATGCCGCAAGAACATGCTTTCTGCAATCAAGTTGTGGTACAGTGGTCCATGCGTAGAGTGGATGCCTTTTATCACAGAAGCGGATGTAGCTCAAAGAAAAGTACAAGATACACAATTGCTGGGACTGAGCTTCCCCTCTCTAAGATAAATGGAAGCGCTCATCCTGCAACAAAGACAAAAAAGGAAAGCAAGTCATGACTGTCACATCTTCTAAGGTTCGGCATCAATGAACGCGAAGCCGACCGAAGCGCAGAGGCCGAAAGAGACCTATTCTTTCAACGATGAAGACACACTAGAACTCTTTGATATGTTGGCAAAAAGTGGTAAACTTCAGCTCCTGTCTCATAAGCTTCCTAATGAAGTTGGAAAGGTGGACAATCCAAAATACTGCCACTATTACCAGTATGTCCACCATTCGACGCGTGATTGTTATGTGTTGAAAAGACAAATCCAGCGCCTCATCGATGCTAAAGTCATCTCACTCGACTACGAGGAAAAGGCTGTTACGACCAACGTGCTCCTCCAGTTTGAAAGTTTTTCGAAAATAGAGGCTCAAGACGGCGTTGTCTCCATCCCGAAAGCGATGATGGAAGAATTCAATCTTCTTTCGGCCCGTGACAACGCCTAAGGCGTCATCCCATTATGACGTCACGAGGCAAAGTAATGTAGATCCACCCTGATCTTGCCCCAGACATGATGGTGCCTGCAGCACACTCTGTCAAGGAAATAAAGTCAAGTTATGTCACATCGTTTCTATATCAGCAGATGACACTCTGGATACCAGCCGCTCAGCTTACCAGCGAAAAGAGAACCAGGCCTAGAGAAGGAAACACCTCCACCTGTTGCGACTAATAACCCCGATACGTCGGAAGCAGGCCCGTCTCAAGCGCCTGCTGCGGATAAACAGAAGCAGAAAGAGGTTCGCTTTGATAAGCCTCTGAGAAAAGACTAGATAGTAGGGCCAATCAAGCCCTACAATTTTGATATATTGGCGCAGGTGGCTAGTACTCTAGCTCGACTGTCACTCTTCGGGCTCCTCCGTCTCTCCAAAGAGACTCCAAACGCCCTCAGCGAAGCTTTACACAACGCTGAATCCTTCCTCACTCAGGTGCAACCGCCTAAGGAGAACCCTACTGAATTTCTACATTATCACATTGTGGTCGAGGTGATCCCCCACATCACCTTCACTCCACAGGACATGCTGCTGAAGAACAACCGGCATAACCGACCCCTGTACTATACAAGATATGTTGGTGCCATTAAGGTCGATCGCATCCACATCGACCATGGCTCTTCCCTTAGCATCATCCCTCGAAGCTTACTCCAAGCTTTGGGGATCCCAATGCATCGACTAACCGTGTCGAACACTACAATCAGCGGCTTCAATGCTGGAAAGAGTGAACCCCTGGGCAAGAATCGCTTGAAGTGCCAAATAGGTGATATCTAGACTGACGTAACTTGGTACATCATCGACGTTGATATAAACTACAACATGCTATTGGGACGACCATGGATTCATGAATACATATTCGTGCCCTCCACTCTCCATTAATATATGAAGTATGTGGTCGGCGACGGGACTATCAAGACCGAGTTCGCTAACATCGATCCCTTTTGAGGAATCGAAGCATACTGTACAGATGCTGATCTGTACAAATCAGTCTTATAGGAGGACGACGCCAATGATGCCGACGACGAGGCAGAAAGTGCAGTTATCGCTGAAGAACCATTGAGGGGGAACCTCCCAAGACGTCAGCTCCTCTCGTCATCAAGCTCTAAGGCAAAGCTCCAGCTAGATCACCCTCGACCATGTTAGAGGCTGGCCAGGAGCCTATGCAAATAAGGCTCCCCCGGAAGACCACAAGGTCGACTCTGAAGTCGCAGGAACCTCAGACTCTAGCCCCTCTGGTAGTTAAGCTGAAGGGAAAATGTCCTCCACCTTCTTCCATAACAGCCCTGGTGCTCACAAATGAAGAGTTGGGAGACTACGTATGTGCCAATACCGAGGCGCACTCTTTAGATGATGTAATCCCTCGGAATAAAATTTTGTATTTTATTACTAGGAAGTTGTCTTTGAATTACTCTTGTGCGCATTGGAACACTAGGTATTTCTTAGACAACGTCTATATATGCTGCAAACACAAGTGACAACCGCTAATCCCGCAAGCCGAGTTGTCCCTTCTCAAGGTGCCTACTTCTTGGTTCCGGCAAGGAAGAAGGAAGAGGGACCCATCATCTTCGGCTGATTGGAGCATCCGTAGCGGCTGGCTCCGGCAGAACCAAAACCTGATAACGGTAAGATGCAACTCTACTGTCACACTACTCAAGCCAAAAACCTTATCCAAAAAATGGGTTACGACTTGAACAGTGAAAGAGGGCTAAACTATGGCAAAGTCTAATGCCTTCCCTTACGACTTCATGCCCCGAAGGAAAAGTCCAAAAATTACTACCAATGCACTCGCCGGGGGTTTGGTTACATTACACCCACAACAACGTCGGAGAGCTCTGAACCGAAGGTCACGATGCATTCATATTCCTCGGACTCCTCAACCTGGGACTCTGATACCAGTATCAACCAAGCATTCAGAAAGATACTATTTATAAATATGGTCTCCATAGATCCTGCAGTCGAGAATGAAGACCAAATGCTTAAATACTTCGAAGATGTACCATGGGCTCAATGCCTCAGATCCTAATGGGAATGGCACTTCGAATAGCGCGAACCTGTTGGCCTATTGGTCATATGGTCAAACTGATTTTAATAATTGATCAAACTCTGTCTGGATATATGAAGCTAGTCAGGATGTATCGGACTCTTGGACATGATCAAGAACAACTATCTACAAAGTTCAAGACCAAAGCTTCAAAAAGGTTTTCAAAAAGGTTTTCAAAAATCATCAAAAACTAATTTTTAAAACCTAACCTAACCCTGACAGAACTCGACCAGAGTTCGGTTGGTGGCCGTTTGATTTTTGAATTCTTCTGAACTTGGTCCTCCTGCAGTTGCGGATTTGACCGAGATTTCCTCATCGAGTTCTGTCCGAATTTTGCCCAAATTCTGCCAGAATTCTGTCTTTGGAATTCCTATAAATAGAGAAGGATTTCGATCATTTCAACTCACTCATTCACTTTCAATCTTCTCTTTATCTAAAGCTTTCAGTCTTCCAAAGAGTTTTCTTAAGCTTTAAATTTTAGATCCCAAGCCAATTACAATCCTCTAGTCGATTTGCCAGTGCGGTGCGGTCTAGAAGTTTCTGAGAGATTGTAATCAGAAGGCTTATTTGAAGAATACCTCTTCACAATTGAAGTTGGACGAGTTCTTCGTATCAAAGCTCGCGTTGTAGAAGTTGCAAGGACTTCGTAAGAAAACATGCGATTTTGCCAATAGTGGATTCAACTGGTAGCAAGAGTTCTACCGACTGGATTAGTCCTCAACAGAGGAAAACCAGTATACATCATTGTCTTTGCGTTGCTTTCTTATCTCTGCCTTTATATTACTTAGTTGTGATTATTATTCTGTGATCTTGCTGCTAACATTTTTTAATTAGCATATTTCCGCTGCCAACTCTATTCACCCCCCTCTAGAGTATTGTGCTTTACGATTTCGTTCCTACAATTGGTATCAAAGTGGGTGTTACAGGTAAAGCAAGGTAACATTGTAATTATTTATTCATTGTTATATAGATCACAGCACAACACATGGCAACTGTGAAATTCACAAGTGAAGGCCAGGCCACAAACAGACCTCCACTGTTTGATGGTACTAACTATACCTATTGGAAAACACGGATGAGTTTCTTCATGAAATTACTTGATTTTGATTTATGGTCTATTGTCATTGATGGCTATCAAAAGCCACCTCGTATAAATGTTGATGGAGTTTTAGTTGAAAAACCCCATAACAGATATACAGAGGAGGAAAAGAAAAAGGCCAGTCTTGACGCACGTGCTATTAACGCTCTATTTTGTGCTTTAGACAGAACTGAATTTAACAGGGTGTCTATCTGCATAACGGCTAATGAAGTGTAGAAGCTACTTGAAGTCACACATGAAGGCACGACTCAAGTCAAAGAATCAAAAGTCCGCAGACTTACTCAAGAGTATGAGGTATTCAAAATGAAGCCCAACGAAACAGTTACTCAGATGTTCGAAAGATTCTTGGATATTGTAAATCCTTTGTCATCCCTGGGAAAAGAGTACAGTAACCATAAAAAGATTCGCAAACTCCTGCGAGCACTCACAAAGAACTAGATTCCAAAGGCTACTGCAATTATTGAAGGGAATGACCTCACCACTATGTCCCTCGAAGTACTCATGGGTAAGCTACTCACTCATGAACTGGAGCTACAAGATTTTGAAGAGCCTACACCAAAGGAGAAGACGATCGCTTTCAAGGCTCGGCACAGAAAAGCTGCTGAAGGTGACTCAGACATCAGTGAATCTGATGCTGAAGATCAAGCACTCCTAGCAATGAAATTCAAGAGATTCTTGAGACATGATAAGAGAGCCAAAGAAAACAACAGCAACAACAACTGGTATCAAGATGATGCTGTCTACTATGGCTGCAAGAAGAAGGGACACATGAAGAAGGACTGTCCTACAAACTCATCATCAAGCAAGAAGAGCAACAGGTATGAAAAAGGAAACCTGAAGAGATCGACATCACGGAAGTATGCCAATACCAGCATATGGCATAAAAGTGAAGCCAGCGACTCAGAAGACGAACAATCAGAAGACGCTACAAACGTATGCTTTATGGCATCCGATCAGGTACCTACTGAACCTGTAGTTGATACTTATGGTGACTTCACCTTTGAGCAATTAGGAGATGCCTTCAGTGAACTGATGTGTGATTACAGAAAACTGCGTAGCAAATATCAGACCTCTAAGAAGGTACTCAAAGAGTACAAAGGTAAAATAGGTAGACTTACCGACCTACTAGCTGAGGTTAGAAATAATGTTAGTGAGTCTGGTGAGGTTTCTTCTATCAAGCTCTTATTATACGAGACTACCAAGTCATCTGAAGAGAACGACAAAGTTATTGACCAACTCAAGGAAGAACTTTCTAAAGAGAAGAAAAATCTTCAAAGTGCACAAATCAGAATGGAAACACTCACTTCTGATTATACTAAGTTGTATGACACTTCCAAAAGATTGGAAATTAGGTTAGGAAAACAGCCTGAGACTGCTGCTTCCTTCCCTAACACGTGTCACTTACCAAAAAATTGAAACAGTCCCAAACCAAACACTATCAGACCTAACCCTATCAAACCTTTACCCCAAAAGGTTAAGCCCAAACAGGATTATAGGCATGCTTTCTTCTATACTAGAAAACCTAAACCTACCAACCATGCACACCACTCAGCTTTCAACACTCGACATGCAAAATGTCATTATTGTGGCCTCATTGGTCATATTTTATCTGCATGTAGAATCAGAAAGCTTGTTGATTTAAATATTTATGCTTGGATACCAAAGGCTAATATTTTAGGACCCTACAAGAAATGGGTACCAAAAGTTTTATCTGCAAATTATTTTGTAGGTGGAACACCTTTCACATGCTAGAAGCAAATGGATCCTCGACAGCGGTTGCTCACGGCATATGACCGGTGACGCTACACTATTTACAACAATGTCGAAGAAGAAGAAGGAAGGTTATCTTTCCTTCGGTAATAACTTGAAAGGGTATATTATTGGTATCGGTGATGTTGGTAAGTCTTCCTATCCTATAATTAAGGATGTCTATCTGGTTACCGAGTTGAAACATAATCTACTCAGCATAAGTCATTTAGCTGATCATGGTTATGGTATCAACTTTGGCAAAGACAAATGTACTATAGTTGATAGCTCAACTGGTAGTACTATCTTTGAAGGTATCAGGGAAGACAACATATATATTTTCTATTTGTTGGAAGAAACTAACATTTCAGGTAGATGCTTAATGGCTAAAAGTGATGAGAGCCATCTGTGGCATATGAGACTCGGTCACGCAAATATGGACACAATCTCAAGATTATCCACAAAGAAGCTAGTACGCGGTTTACCGGACATAACATTCAAAAAGGATTCGATATGCAGCCAATGTGAAAAGAACAAAGCTACCAGATCCACATTCAAGTCAGTAAACGCAGTATGTACTACTAGACCTCTACAATTGCTTCATATGGACTTATTTGGTCCTAGCAGAGTTGCTAGCCTTGGAGGTAAACTTTATGCTTTTGTAATTGTAGATGATTTCTCTAGATACACGTGGGTATACTTCTTGACACACAAGAATGATGCATTATCCAAATTTGTCGCCTTTTGTAAGAAAGTACAGAATAAAAAAGGTTACATGATCACTCGTATAAGAAGCGATCATAGAGACGAATTCGAGAATGCAGAGTTTGAGCAATTTTGTGACACACACGATTTTGTACACGAGTTCTCCTGCCTTAGGACTCCACAACAAAATGGAGTTGTGGAACGTAAGAACAGAACTCTATCCGAAATGGCCAGAGTAATATTATACCTGTTTAGTCTACCCAAATATTTTTGGGCTGAAGCTGTCAATACAGCTTGTTTTGTTCTCAATAGAGTTCTAATTCGACCCAAATCGAAGAAGACTCCATTTAAGTTATGGTTTGATAGAATTCCATCAGTTTCATATTTTAGAATATTTGGTTATAAATTTTTTATTCTTAATACAAAAGGCAATTTGGGAAAGTTTGACGAAAAGGCCGATGAAGGTATATTTTTAGGTTATGCGGCCAAGAGCAAAGGATACAGGGTCTTCAACAAACGAACCATGATCATCGAAGAGTCAATCAACGTCACTTTTGATGAACTAAATCAAATGACTATCGATGACAATGACGAAGATCCAACTGTACCAAGCTCAACAATAGCTGATTCTCAACCAAGCTCGGCACTAGCTGATCCTCCTAGAGATGATCCAGAAACCAGCTACCTTCAGAGTCTGCCGAAAAGATTAAAATTTACGACTGATCATCCAAAGGATTTGGTAATTGGTGACATTACCAAAGATGTAAGTACTCGTACATCCAGTAGAGATATTGTTTCTAGTGTTGCATTTATTTCATAGCTAGAACCCAAAACTATTGATGAAGCATGTAGTGATAGTTTTTGGATAGATGCTATGCAAGAGGAATTAAACCAATTTGAACGGAATCAAGTTTGGGAACTTGTTCCCAAGCCTATTGATCATCCGGTCATTGGCACCCGTTGGGTATTCTGAAATAAACTTAATGAGAATAGTTTAGTGACTCATAATAAGGCTCGACTCGTAGCTCAAAGATACAATCAAGAAGAAGGTATCGACTACGATGAGACTTATGCCCCAGTTGCGAGATTAGAATCCATTCGCATGTTATGTGCATTTGCATATTTTCATAATTTCAAATTATTTCAAATGGATGTCAAAAGTGCTTTTTTAAACGATTTTATAAAAGAAGAAGTTTTTGTAGCTCAACCTCCAGGTTTCACAGATTTTTAAAAATCCTGATCATGTTTTCAAGTTAAAAAAAGCTCTATACGGTTTGAAACAAGCCCCTCGTGCTTGGTATGATCGTCTAAGCTCTTTTCTACTTGACAACGGTTTTTCAAAAGGCAAGGTTGACACTACACTTTTTATTAAGTCCTTTAATGGTAAGCTTCTTTTAATACAAGTCTATGTAGATGATATCATATTTGGATCTACTGATGAATCTCTGTGTCAAGAATTTTCTAAGTGTATGCAGAATGAGTTTGAGATGAGCATGATGGGAGAGCTGAAATTCTTTTTCGGACTGCAAATCAAACAAACTGACAATGGGACGTTCATAAATCAAGCCAAATATACAAAAGATTTGCTAAAGAAGTTTGATATGGACAATGTCAAACCTATTGGCACTCCGATGGTAACTTCAACAAAGCTTGATATTGATGAACAAGGCAAGCTGGTCGACACACGTAACTATCGAGGTATGATTGGTAGTTTACTTTATTTAACTGCTAGTCGTCCAGATATAATGTTCAGTGTTTGCCTGTGTGCACGTTTTCAAGCTAATCCAAAGGGATCACATATGTGCGCAGTTAAGCGTATCTTTCGATACCTTAAGGGCACTTCTTCTGTTGGCTTGTGGTATCCCAAAACTAAGTCCTTTGACCTTACTGGTTATTCGGATGCAGATTTTGCTGGATGGAAAGTTGATAGAAAAAGTACCAGTAGCACATATCATTTCTTAGGCAAGGCTTTAGTCTCATAGTTTAGTAAAAAGCAAAATTCTGTAGCCCTATCAACAACAGAGGCTGAGTATATCATCGCGGGACGTTGTTGTGCTCAGATTTTGTGGATGAAACAAACCTTGGAAGACTATGATTTATTTTATACACATATTCCTATTTTCTGTGATAACACGAGCACTATTAATTTGACTAAGAATCCTGTATGTCATTCTCGTACAAAATATATCGTGATTCGACATCATTTTCTTAGAGATCATCATCAAAATGGAGATATTGACCTTGTATACATAGATACTGAGAATCAATTAGCTGACATTTTTACAAAACCTCTAGCAGAAGATCGTTTCAATTATTTACGTCGAGAATTAGGAATTTTGGACGTCAATAATATTAATTAATTTTGTTTTATGATTATATTTCAATACGTAAAAACTGTGTTAGAGACAAGCCAATAAAGAGTCTGTCTGTCACCACAACTACGGTTGAAGCGAAGAGGTACTTAAGAGTTCCCCAGTGAACCTCCGCCAGCTGGGACAGTACTCCTACAGCTAATCGGAAATAGTCGCTGTGTAATGATATTTAATCTATAAAATAATATTAATTATGTTAATTGAAGGTTGAAATTACTAATCTTTGAATTAAATATTTGAAATGAGCCAATGAAAAAGAAAGTGTTCCAAACCAAACCCAGACGAATTCGGCCAGACTTCAGACCGAATTCGGCCCGAGTTCGGTTGAAGGTATCAGGTTATATAACCAGAACCCGAGAGCCTTTCTTCCTCATTGCTTCCAAACCACATCAACAGCAGCAGCAGCTGCGAGAGAACCCCCAAACCCTAGTTCTTCACCACCCCTTCTCTTCCAATCCAAGTGGTGAAATCAATCCAAACTTTGGATTCGTGCGAAGTTCGTCATTCTCTACAACATACTCAATTCTCGGGAGGTATAACTCCTTATTTCCTCTCCGTTTAATTTCGTACTATTTCCTTTTTATTGCACATATGGCACCTAAGGGATTTAACCCCTTCAAGAGGAAGAAGACAACCAACCCAAGTGAGGAAGGTTCATCTTCGAATCCACCCACGGATTCCCTCTTTTCGCCAGTCCAATCTAGCGATGGCGCGTTCGACGGATTTTACTTTCAAACCCTAGATCAAGCCCTACTGTGGTATGGAGATTTTTCCATGAGATCCATATGCACAGGCGCTCCCATTAAGTGGACTGTATTTCCAGATCATCGCCATTTCTTTGAGGCATTAGGGTTATAGCATTTTGTTAAACTCTATTTTCCCATAGCAACTAATGCCATTAGACTGTTTTACTGTAATATCATATTAAACACGTTTGATGCAAGCACTCGTGTTGGAGGATTAGATATCAATTTCAATGATGTTCTCTTAGCGGAGATCCTTGGTATTCCCAACGAAGGTGAACCGCTGGTTGATATCACTGAGTTTGATTTCCCCGAAGGTACGATACTTACTAGTTTCAAAGTGGAACTCTGTGCACCTGATAGAGTTCGCTCTGGAAAGTTCAAGGCAAACAACTTAAACTTGTTTAATTATGAATTGCACCGTATCATTTACTCCACTTTCCTTCTGAAATCTACTTCGAAGGATGATGTCACGTCTCTTGAATTATCTGCTATGTATCATATTCTTAAGGGGATTCCATTTTCTGCCCCTAAGACCCTTATTCAGATGATGGGACATTGTCGTGCAAGAGATAAAAATCTCTCTTATGCAATGATTCTCCCACGCATCTTCCAGCATTTCGACATTGACTTATCTACTTGTGCTCAAGACCCCGAGCCCAAGGTTCTCAAGTTATCTCGTCGCAGTATGACTGCATCTGCTCATCCTACTGCTCCTGATACTGCTCCACCTCCTCCACCTCCTCAGCAGTATGTTATGACATTTGAGGGTATACACCAGCACCTTTCAGATTTGCACGTCTCTATGACGGACATGGCTCGCAAGCGTGAGTTCCGCGACGTCATCCGTTATCAAGCAATTACAAATTCTTTAGCTGATCTTCGGTTCACCCAGACTGGACATTCTGCCGGTTCCATTCCTAGAGATTCAGCTTTCTCTGGTTACCGCTGTAAGGATGAGGCTGTTCATGCCTACTTTCAGCCCGGTAACGCATATGATTGGTACCGTTCTGACCGTGCTCCGCGAGATTATGTTGGTGAGTTTTACACTGGCGCTCCTCCTCATCCTTCTGGCACGGGTACCTCTGCAGCTGGTCCTTCTGGACATGCTGGTCATGCTGATGATGACGATGATGATGATGATGAGGATATATGATATGTTAGTTGATTTTTGAGACTTAGACATTATCTACTGTATACTTGGAAATGCTCCGACATTCCAAGTTTTTTATATCTTTCTAGACTTTATTATCAGTATTTCTTTTTGAGGACTTGTACTGGATATCTTTATTTCTTTTGGACATCATTTCATGGATTTCGTAGTTTATGGTTCACATCAGTTTATTTACTTAGCATCTTTTTCTGCTTTAATAACTGCCTATGAAATAATTCCTTGTTTATTATAAACTGCCTGAGTACAAATATATGCCTGTGATGTCATTTAAATTTTTTTTTCTTTTCTATCATTTGTCATGATTATGTTCTTATGTTTCTTCACTGTTTGTTATTTATGCATTGATTGCGGAAGAGTTTTACTCTTTTGTAATTATTTTGCTAAGTGACAACGGGGGAGAAAAATAAAGATCTAACATTCTTTTGAGAAAATGCAGGATATGAACAATTTGATTTTATTTCAAGCTAAATGTTATATCATTCATAGTTTGTCAATTATCAAAATGATAGAAAGAGTGAACCCCTGGGCAAGAATCGCCTGAAGTGCCAAATAGGTGATATCCAGACTGACGTAACTTGGTACATCATCGACGTTGACATAAACTACAACATGGTATTGGGACGACCATGGATTCACGAATACATGTACAGATGCTGATATGTACAAATCAGTCTTATAGGAGGACGACGCCAATGATGCCGACGACGAGGCAGAAAGCGCAGTTATCGCTGAAGAACCATTGAGGGGGAACCTCCCAAGACGTCAGCTCCTCTCGTCATCAAGCTCTAAGGCAAAGCTCCGGCTAGATCACCCTCGACCATGTTAGAGGCTGGCCAGGAACCTATACAAATAAGGCTCCCCCGGAAGACCACAAGGTCGACTCTGAAGTCGCAGGAACCTCAGACTCTAGCCCCTCTGGTAGTTAAGTTGAAGGGAAAATGTCCTCCACCTTCTTCCATAACAGCCCTGGTGCTCACAAATGAAGAGTTGGGAGACTACGTATGTGCCAATACCGAGGCGCACTCTTTAGATGATGTAATCCCTCGGAATAAAATTTTGTATTTTATTACTAGGAAGTTGTCTTTGAATTACTCTTGTGCGCATTGGAACACTAGGTATTTTTTAGAAAACGTCTATATATGCTGCAAACACAAGTGACAACCCCTAATCCCGCAAGCCGAGTTGTCCCTTCTCAAGGTGCCTACTTCTTGGTTCCGGCAAGGAAGAAGGAGGAGGGACCCATCATCTTCGGCTGATTGGAGCATCCGTAGCGGCTGGCTCCGGCAGAACCAAAACCTGATAACGGTAAGATGCAACTCTACTGTCACACTACTCAAGCCAAAAACCTTATCCAGAAAATGGGTTACGACTTGAACAGTGAAAGAGGGCTAAACTATGGCAAAGTCTAATGCCTTCCCTTACGACTTCATGCCCCGAAGGGAAAGTCCAAAAATTACTACCAATGCACTCGCCGGGGGTTTGGTTACATTACACCCACAACAACGTCGGAGAGCTTTGAACCGAAGGTCACGATGCATTCACATTCCTCGGACTCCTCAACCTGGGACTCTGATACCAGTATCAACCAAGCATTCAAAAAGATACTATTTATAAATATGGTCTCCATAGATCCCGCAGTCGAGAATGAAGGCCAAATGCTTAAATACTTCGAAGATGCACCATGGGCTCAATGCCTCAGATCCTAATGGGAATGACACTTCGAATAGTGCGAACCTTCTACTGAAGACGAAGTCGTCCAAGTCGAACTAGGAGACGAGGTTTTCCCTAAACTCATCTTCATCAGTAAAAGCTTGACTAGAGAAAAAAATCTCTGATATATCTTATCCGAGAGTACATCGATGTCTTTGCTTAGAGGTACTGGAACATGCCAAGTTTAGACCCGCAAGTCTGCATGTACCGTCTCGACATCCTATCCGATGCTATGCTTGTAAAACAGCAATAATGGCATTTTTGCCCCAATATCATTGATGCTATCAATGAAGAGTCGACAAACTCTTAGAGAGTAGCTTCATTCGCGAAGAACAACACCTAGATTAGGTGGCTAATATTGTCCCAGTTACTAAGAAGAACAAGAAAATTTGGGTCTACGTAGACTTTAGGGATCTCAACTCGGCCTGTCCAAAAGACGAGTTTCCCCTCCCAATCACCGACGTGATGATCGAAAATACTTGTGGCTTCGAGCGTATATCCTTTATAGATGGTTTCTCAGGCTACAACCAAATCAAGATGTTTCTCGAAGACGAAAAGCATACTTTATTTTGAACTCCAAAATGGATATACTGTTACACAATGATGCCCTTCGGGTTAAAGAATGCGAGAGCAACATACCAGCGGGTAATGAGCACCATATTTCTCAAGTACCTTCGAAAGACGGTAGAATGTTACTTTGATGACATTGTCGTCAAAAGCAAAAAAATCCAGTCACTTGGATGACTTGAGAACAGTGTTAGACTTAATGCGAACACATCCACTGAAGATGAACCCAACAAAGTCATTTTCTGGGAGTCTCCAGTGGCAAATTCTTGGGCTTTATCGTCACAGCCAAGGATATTCATATTGACCATGAGAAGACTAAGGCGACCTTGGACATGGCTCCTGCGAAGAATCTCTGCGAGCTTCGAGGCCTAAAAGGGCGCTTGGCATGTAACAGAAGATTCATAGCAAATCTCTCTGGTAGATGTCAACCTTTTACCAAACTTATGAAGAAAGGGGTTTCTTTTGTTTGGACATAGGAATTCTAGCGCGCGTTCGACGACGTTAAGTAGTACCTCACTAGTCCTCTAGTACTAGTAGCACCAGTCATCGGGAGACCCTTTTTGCTATACGTCCGAGCAATGGACCATTTCTTTGGTGCTTTGCTAGCCCAATGAAGGCCACGAATAGGCAATCCACTACCTTAGCAGAATCATGATTGGAGCTGAGCATCGGTATAATCCTATCGAGAAGGAGTGTCTTTATCTTTTTTTGTCATCCAGACGATGCGCCATTATGTGGCCGAACAAACGATCCACGTCATCTCCCGGGTCAATCCCCTCAGGGTCCTCATGACCAAGCCAGGGGCCTTAAACTCACGGTTATCCACATGGGCGATACTTTTGACTCCTTATGACATGGTGTTTGTCCCATAAAAGGCAGTCAAGGGTCAAGCATTGGCCGACTTCTTGGCGGCACATCCTGTGCCCGAGACATCAAAGCTCTATGACGACATCCATAATGAAGTCCTAGAGTCCAATGCCATCTCAGATAACTCGGTTTGGCGCATGTTCTTTGACGACGCTTCAAGAACATGACCCAAAGGCGAGATCGTTGTAGGGGTCGGAGTGGTCCTCATCACTCCCGACGGCTTGGTCATCCACCGTGCATGTTCTCTCATAGAGTCATGCACCAATAACGTTGCTGAGTATAACGCACTTATCATCGGACTCCAGCTCGCTAAACAGCTGGGGGTTTGACTGTATCGAGGCATATGGCGACTCGACAATATAAAGTCTGGCATGAAGATCCGATTCCATACCACCAGGCAGCAATTAATATCATCTCTATCTTCATAGGGTTCTTTATAGAACATGTACCTCGCTTGCAGAACTTGGAGGCTAACGTGCCAGCTGGCCTCGCTGCTTCTCTAGCAGCTCCTATTGGAACCCAATATACCGTCACAGTAATGGGTCGAGAGCTGGTTTGCCCGAAGAACAATCTGCATACGTGTCTGAGTTACTCAGTACAAATGGACGCTAATGTTGACGTTTGGGACTAGTAATTCCCGTTCATAGATTATGCAGTCTACGGGATCTTACCTGAAGACCTGAAGGAAGCTACTTCTGTCAAGAGACGCTCTCTTTGGTTCTTTAATGACATAGCTACTAAGATGTTGTATCGTCGCTCATACGACGTGCTTCTCTTATAATGTTTATCTAAGACAGAAGCACAAGAAGTACTCCGGGAGGCACACGATGGCACCTATGGAGCCCATCAGCCTGGTCCTAAGTTACAAGACCGACTGCGTCGCACAGGCTACTACTGGCCTACTATGATGGCAGACATCGTTGATTATGCAAAGAAGTATCGGGTATGTCAGTTGCATGCTAACTTCATCTACCGACCTTCGGAGTTTCTACACCCCACGGCAGCCACCTGGCCATTTGAAGCATGGGGACTGGATATCATCAGACCGATCAGTCCACTATCCTCCAGAGGATACCGGTTCATTCTCGCCATCACCAACTACTTTTCTAAGTGGACGAAAGTAGTACCTCTGGCCGAGGTGAAAACCTCGAACGTGATTAGCTTTGTCAAACATCACGTTATATACCACTTCGGGGTGCTCGATGGATTATCCATGACAATGGTCCATAGTTCGTGAGCCACGCATTCCATCGGTTCTATGATAAGAATCGAATACAGATTATGGCATCACCAACTTACAATCCTGCAGCAAATGGGCTAGCCGAAGCATTCAATAAGACTATCGTCAAATTATTTAAGAAAGTCAATTTTTTTAATAAGTATGACTGGAATGAGAAGCTTGGCGAATGTCTGTGGGCTTACCGCCAACCGTTCGAACACCCATAGGCAACACACCATTCTCTCTTGTCTATTGAAGCGAGGCAGTGCTTCCCCTGGAGATCCAGATCCTGTCTTTACGTGGAGCCATCACCAACCAGCTGACCGTCGAAAATAATCAACACCGGCGGCTACAAGAGTTAGAGGCGTTGGATAAAAAAATGTCTCCTAGCTCAGCAACAAATCGAGCTTTACCAAGCTCGAATTTTTAGGGCCTTCAACAAAAAGGTCCGGGAAAGAACATTCCAAGTGGACGACCTCGTCTTACCAATTCGAAGACTGATGGTGATGAATCACAAGACGGCTGAAAAGTTTGAGCCCAAATAGGAAGGATCGTTCGTCATAGAGACGGTCTACTCCAATAGTGCCTAACGATTGGCCAAACCAAAGGGTGACTTGCTAATGATGTCAATCAATGGCAAGTTCCTTAAGAAGTACTATATCTGAGGTTCAAACCAGCATAGGCGCCCACAGCCCCTTAGGCATTCCTGAATTCCGTTAAAAGAATTCATCTCTTCTACAATCCCCCCCAGTAGACAAGTCATTTCACGTCCATACTACCTCTGAATTATTTTTCTACACCCTAAACAAAGTTCACGTCTACCACGTACATATTACCTCTGAGTAGTCGTCTCTTCAATAATAACCTTGTGTTGTCACAACTATCTAGAAAACCTTTCACGTCCATACTACCTCTGAATTGTTATTCTACTCCCTAGCGAAGATTGTGTCTACCATGTCCATATTACCTCTTACTTGACATTACTACCATGACAATCCCCCGTGATTGTCATCATTATCTATAGAACCTTTTACGTCCATATTACCTCTGAGTCGTCGTTTTATACACCCATAGTGGCTATCTTTGCCATGTCCATATAACCTCTGAGTAAGGAAACTCCTACCACCAAAAAAAAATCGTGTTTGCTATGTCGATATAACCTCTGAGTAAAAACCCTATCCCTAACAGAGTTATCTCCATCCCCTCATGTCATGCTACCTCTGAGGGAATTCTCATCATAGTACAAGAAAGTATACAACAGAAAGTCAAGCAGAGAGACAAAGCCAAATTTTTTATTTATAAAATGGAAGGGTTTTCTTTCTTTGTTTACAAAAGTAGTCTCTCGCAAACCAAGAGACATAAAGACAAAAAGAAGTCAAAACCGAGAAGATTGAAGCATAAGTCCTTCTAGTCGGCTCCTTAAAAGAGCGATCTGGGGACCAACCAATGCTTGGGCTCGGCGCTCGGCCTCCTGACGGCGAGCAACTTCAACTTCAACCGGGTACAGGTTTTGGCGCGCAAGAGCCAGTTCCGCCTAGCGTACACCAATACTCTCCTTCTCTCGGGCTAAAGTCTCAAAGCGCTGACGAAGGGCCTCTTCCTCGTCCCTCGACTTCTCCAAATCGCTCTCTGTGAGCGCCAAAGTCTCTTCTAGCCTCCGGATCTGCTCCCGGAGGGCCTCGTACTGATCTTTCGCGGCTGCATGACAACAGACCCGAGCCTCTTCTGCGTTGGTCACCTCCTCGATCGCAATCTCGACCTCGACAGCCGGTCAGTCAAGGCTCGACGTTTTTGCTCATGCTGGAATGCTTCGGAAGCCATCTTCTCTAGCTCTATAGCAGCTAGGGTTGAAAGATTGTGCTCAAGATTTTGAAGCTCCAAGGTAGTGTCTGTCACGCCCCGACCCGAAATCACCCGAATCATCGTCCTTGTAGGGGGCGTGATGCCACACGAGCCTGGAGTTACGCTCGTGCAAGGTAAGATGACAAGTTCTCAAATGGTTATCCGAAGCAATTTGATTTTAACAATAAAAGGAAAACAGAGTATCCGAAACAAATCTCTTTATTGATAATGAACTGAGGTTACAAAGGCTTTCAATAGCCCAACTGAAATTTCCAGGTTGGCTACAACACTCAAGTTCTCTTTTGCCCACAAAGGATTTTACTGTTCCATACATCATGCCTTCTATATCTCGGCTGCATCAATCATGTTGCATGTTCGAGCGTCGACGTGGTCACATGTCTCAATATGCTACGACATTCCAAGGCTCAACGCGTTCAAGCGAAGCTCCGCCGCGAGCAGACCATTCCCTGAACCTGCTAGCAAACTAGTAGGGGATTAGTACTTTCGTCTTCGCTGTACTGATCAAAGACCCATATAACAAACCAACATTTAGTATTGTATTGATTCATGCAAACATACAATTTAGTTCTCTTTCTATGTTCTCCTTAGGATCAGTTCATGGCATATTCGAAGATTGTAAAGCATGTTATCATGGCAAGCATGTTATTCGATTCGCATAAGTAAACATGCAAGCAATCTCGTATTTGTTTCGTGACTTCTTACCAACATCGACGCACTCGCCCTTGTATCGACGTAAGATGAATACACCTACCAGCTTTTCCTGTCATGTTATAAGTGCTCTCAATGTGGATCTATATGTGCCCGATATGTGTGTACCTTATACTTTCGACCCAAGATCTATCTGTGCAGGACATAGATGTACCTTGCACTTTCAACCCATCGCCCTTAACTATATGAAGGTCACTAGCTTTCCGGGATAGAATGGACTTATATTTCTCAAATCGAATATGTAAGATGATGATCACTCTGTGCGGTTGCTAACCTAACAAATCAGAGACCCCCAAAATACTTGGTAAGTGGCTTAT
>JANAVB010042220.1:1069656-1185047 GCA_029216955.1 Iris pallida | reverse complement strand
TATATAAACAACATATATATATGCACGTAATGCACGTAATGCCTAATATTTGTATACCATAAATACACGTATGCCTAATATTTGTATACCATAATACACGTACCAATATATTCACTAGTATACATATAGCCTAGCAATTCTCACAACCCCAAAAGACTTTCCTAAGACATGCCATCATACGTTCAGAAACAAAATATCAATACACACATCTCATATACAAAGCCCATTTATATAAATTACTTATTTATCTTAAAATAAATGCACTAATTATATACCCCATAATTATCTACATGGGCCTCTTTGGACGTACTATATGTCTACATGGGCTTGCTTGGTTTGGGTTCAGTCTGGACCAACATGGTACACCGGTCTCCTAAATCATTTAATTAATCAATAACTAATTATTTATAGAGGTTAACTCGTAACTTGGCCTGGTTTTCTTAGTTGGAGCACACCTATGGCTCGGCATTCTCCTACTATGGCTAAATACTAGTCGAAGCACGCCACTGCACTATTCGTACCTGATCCTGGTCGTCTTGTACTTCAAAACTCTACCATGGCTAAAGTCTCTACCGTAATAATTAACTAACTAATTATTTAAAAAATCACCATTCAAATGAAATAATTAATAAACAAAATATTTTAAAATTTTTGGAAAAGGGAGCTACATAGAATCCTTAATAAGCTGTGTCGATTAGACTAATAGGTTCGTCCCATCCACTAGCAAGTGTGCTAACCCCTAACTCCCAAGGTGACGAGCGTGCTGCGGGAGCTCTAGACTAGACTGAAGCTGAAGAACGGGAGGCGGCTCGAAGCTCTCCTATTTTGAAGTATTTGTAGCCCAATTCGGATCAAGCTTTTGTTCAAATGTATAAAGGGGCATGAATGTATGGAACGACAAGGATTATTCATGGAGCTTGTCGAGAGTTTTCTTTTGTGTTTTCAAAGATTTAGCCGCAACGGTATACGTAATATAAAAATGACCTTGCACATACTTTACAAGTTTTATGAATGAAAGCTAAATTTCTTTGTATTCTGCGTCATAATGTAAAAATGACCTTGCACATACTTGTACGATATCACGTCTCGACTCATGGGATCGATTTATCTCGAGTCAATGCGATGACGACCGATTTGGCGAGTCGGGGCATGACAAGTTGGTATCAAAGCATGGTCACACCTCGGACCTTTCGAAAATAATTTTCTTTTAGATGTTGTTACAATTTTTCAAAAATTATGCTTTTCGACATATGCGACAAGAAATAATCATTCCAAACAGATAAGCCCATATATATTTTGAGAATACTAACGGGTTTGCTCAATTTTATAGGAATGTCGAAGAGAGCGGGTGTCCCCACTATCAACGCCGCGTTGATTAGCACGGATAGCACCGAATATGTGACGCCTAGAGAATCCGCCATTGAGCGATTATTGTGCCTCATGGAAGTCCAACAGCGCTTGGCGGAGATGCAGCAACGACAGCTGCAAGCACAGATCCAGGTCCAAATCAGTACCCAACAAAAGCAGATGGAGGCCCTGACCCGGATCGTAAGCACCATAGCGACCCAACAGAACTTGACGACCGTCGTGTCAGAAGAAGAAGTGCAACCAGTAACAACGAAGCATATGTCTTCCTTTTCTCTGCTCAAGGCGACCAAATTCAAGAAGATGAACCCACCTGACTTTAATGGCCGAGCAGAGCCTGACAAAGTCATGGGGTGGCTAGTGAAGATTGAGGGCCTATTCAATCTCCTCAACATCAAGGGGTCCAAGAAAGTTGGGTGTGCAGCATTGTAGCTAAACTTGAGGGCCGATGTCTAGTGGGAGGCGAAGAAATAGGAGCTCCATAAAGCCAACTCTAATGCCAAGATCTTGTGGGTGACGTTCAAACTGGCCTTTCTCGAGCAGTACATTCTTCGTGTCGTTCATCGACAGAAGGAAGAGGAATCCTTGTCCTTGAAGTAAGGAAATATGTTAATCGAAGATTACGATACAAAGTTTGCAAATCTTGTAAAGTTTACTAGAGCCTTCCTGCCGAATAAAGAAGCGTGGTGTGAGCACTTCCAACAAGGCCTAAATGACGAACTGCGTCGGGACGTCATGAACCAAAGATGTCAAGCCTACAGAGAGTCATACAATGCCTCCCTTAATAGCGAGCGGATCTTTGGTCGAGCTTCGCAAAGGACCAGGTCAGGCATCCGTAAAAACTTCAACAAGCATCCCCACGACGCCGAAGGATCTGGAGTGATAAAGCACCCGAACACGTTCGAGTATCGAGGGCCTCACCCCGGAGTACGGTGCCATCGATGCGGCAAGATGGGACGTCTGACGGTTGATTGCCAAGGGGGATGCTTGTGAGGACCCTAATTTTTAGGAATTATTATTTTTATTTTATTTTATAGTATTTCTAATTATTAGGCTATATTGTATATTTAATTAGGATTTTATATGTACTTTTCCGTGTCTTTGATTTTTGGAGCACAATATATGCCCATCTCTTGAAACGTCCTTCATGAGTTTTATAGTAGACATGATGACCTTCAACTTGATATATTATGTCCCATCCAAATGTGTCCCTTAGCATTCTTTTGACTTCGCGCAACTTCGGGTCAAATTAGGCCATTTGACCGTTTACGGTAAATCTATACCTAACGCCCAACGTGAGTTCGGGACTCGACGTAGATCAAAATTATTTGACCCAATATATGAGTTTGACCCATTTTGAGGCTACGACACACATGCCAAGGGTGTGCCACTCAATCGAGTTCCATGTGCTATTTATTTGCGAATGACACAAGAGACTCATGGGCTAACTTTTCGAGTTCGATTTAATTAGAAATTATGGTTGGACCTAACCTAGCCAACCCTACTTTGTAGACCCATGTTAGGTTGCCATGACTTAGTAGAATTATTCTAAATTTATTTTAGGCCAAATAGAATTAAATACAATTATGTATATATTTGATTATATTTAAAATAGCCTAATTCTATATATGAATATGGCCATAGCCATGGTTAAGTTTTGGAGAGCAAGATGACTAAGAATTATGGCACAGAGAGTGTAGTCGTATGCTTTCACTAGTGTACTAGCCATGCTAGGGAAGGCCGAACCATTGGTGTGTTCTAACTAGAAAAACCATGCTAAGTTGCGACATAACCCAAACAAATAATTTAAATATTTATTAATTAGGTTTTTGACTTTTAAGAGACCCGGCTGAACCAATTTAGTCCGAACTGGGTCCGAACCAAATCCAAGCCCATGTAGACATGTAGTAAGACCAAAGATGGCCATGTAGACATATTTTAGGTAGATGCAAATATATAGAAACTTGGCAATTATTTTCTAAGTATTTGTTATATGCGCATTATGGGTATTATTGTTATTAAAATAGCATTTTACTATATTTTTATCATTTTTTGGGGCCAAATGCAGAGTGTGTATGATATAACTACTATATCTACTACTGGTCTATTTTAGCTTCTATTAGGATTTTTATTACTATTAATGGTTGTTACTATTAAATAAAATTATTTAATTATTATTGGTTGTTGTTTTTTTATATTGTCAAATGAATTTATATATATGTACATATGTCTATAATAGGTTCTATACTAGGAATAGATAACATTAAGTTTTTTATTTAGATATTTTTGAGTATTATTATATATATATAAGTTATGTGTATATATAGATATATATAGAAAAATAGATATGTATATAAAAAGATAGAGTTACATAAAGAAAAAGAAAGAAAAAAAAGAAGAAGAAGCAAAACCTGCATCTCGCAAGAAATTGAATTTCTTGCGAGATAAGGAATCCTATTCTACCCGAGCCTACAACCAGAACAAACTCGAGTTCTTTCCCCTTGTTATAACTTCCATAACCCTAGCAAAAGCATCGAAACCTTAACCTAATCCATGCTCTCATGACCACCCCTACTCCCGACCTCCAGGCGGTCGTACGCCACCGTAGCGCTGCCTGGACCACCGTCGGTCGGCCGTGATGGCAGCGGCAAAAGCAGCAGCAGCAGAGCAATAACAGCAGCGGAGCAACCAGCAGAGCCCTGTTCAAGGCCGATTTCCCAACACCATGATTCGTCGTTTTACGAACCAATTGTATAGGTATATAGACAACCTATACACCTTCAGTCTCCTTCAAATATAATTTAATAATTCGTACTGTGCGGGTTGAAAATCGAGTTCCAAAATCGAGAAAATCTCGAATTCATGGGTATAGAGACTGTCCCAAAGTCCCTAGTTTGAGTCTCAATTTCTTTCAAATCATTAATCAATTTCAAAATCCACCTGAATAGATTTATAGACAACCTAACCGAGATTAAAACTGATTAATTAGTTTATTTTTGTGACTATTAGTTTCTTTTCAAAATTAGGTTAAAGTTTTCCAAAAAAATTATGTTTTCAGAAACATAAAATTCCTTTGATACGCCGCGCGTCCCGCCAATCCGGACGACGTAGTCGCGAACCGAAAGCATCGAAAGGTACGTATCGACTTCGCAAACGTGTGAGCTTTGACGGAATTCAAATTTGGTTCCGTGTGTGCGACAAATTTGATGCGTATCTGTCAAAATTTACCATATCGACCTTTTCTGAAATTCTCCAATTACTTTGTGCACGTTCGTCAAATCGAGACGAAACTTGCACCAACAGGACCGTATAATGTTTCTGGTTCTATATGCCAAGTTTGGTCCGAATCTGAGATAGTTGATCGGATCGCCATTTTGTGGGCCCCACGATCCAACTCGACCGGCGAATTTGTGCACGGCCTACCGGAATCCAAAATTGGAAATACCGTTGGGTTCGTATCATTAAAACGAATCCGTAAACATGTAGTTTGACGACTTTAGAGACCATTGGCTTTGGCACGCTTTTCGGTACAAAGTGGGTCCAGCGGCGGACACTATTTTGACCCGAAATTACCGTTTTGCCCCTGTGTCTAGAATTAGACTTAAAGACAGGCAATCCTAGTTAATTTGACTAATCTGGAAACATTGGTAACATCTATACAGTTTCTGGAGTAGTTGTGAGACTTAGACTTTCTGACTTGTTGATTGGCGATATATTGTTGCTTCTCTGTGCAACCCTCAGGCAAGTACACCTTGTCAAACTTTATAGTACTTACATGCTTTTCTATACTGCCATTCTTTATGTCTCACTTGGTACATATTTTTCTTCTACTTCATATCATGGATACTTTCTAGTTTTACGTGCACGTAGATTATTACTCTTTCTTTTCTCTTCTTACTAGCCATATTTTTCTATCGTGCTCATGTCTAGTGAGAGTATTGCTTAGCCTCTGTCTAGTGAGAGTATTCTCGACGGCATACCACTTCCTTATATTTTATTCTTGTACTATTTTCTATCCTTGTATGTTAAAACTGTTAAAGTAGGCATGTATATTATGTGTCTTGTTAGACCTCTGAGGACCTGGTGATCTCTCCAGGTATTAGCTGAACTGATCGAGGTAGAATACATTGGAGAATTGGTGATTGTTTCTCAGGAATTTTAGTCATATTTAGTTCATATCTTTTCATACTCGTCCTATATTAGATTACTTTGGCATTACTGCTGTATAGACTAGTTTTACAAGCTTTATCTTTCATTAGAAGCTTGTTCAAGATAATTACTTTAGTGTCTGGTCTACTTTATTGTATACTATCTTTTTTTGTTACTTGTAGTAATCGGTTTGCTAATGCCTGACCAGCATTAGTTTACTTGGTTTATACAAGAGTTTATCTTCAGTGGATTGAGATATTTGTAGTTGAATGGATAGATTGCTTTAGAAAACCAGACAGCTTATACGTATTCGAGCTAGGCTGGAGTCCTCTCGATGCATAGCTGGCATGTATACGTATCCTAGTCCTACGTATTTTGGGACTGGGGTGTTACATATTTTTGTGGTGGCCCAAGCAGGTCGAGTTAGCCGTATCAGTTACGTTACTATACCGAGCGGGCCTGTGAACATGACTAAACCCTTAGGAATCTCAATCCACAACTGCCTTGATTATTCTTTTAGAACTTTTCTACCGCCCTTGAACTTTGCATTTACTCTCGATTACTCTTCCTTTGCTTTCTCGTATCATTGTTTCTCGTCCCTTCCTATTTCGGAGTGACGAATAATCGTGCTATATAGGATTTATAAAAAATTATTAAGTTATAGTGTAAGTTAGTTTGCTTATTATATTGTGATTGCTTGATAGATAAGTAGGATTAGAGATGCCATATGCCATAGGTCATCATGTGTTTGATGAGGTAGTTTGACCAAAGGTGGGTAGACGTCCTCATTATAGGCATACATATATGATCATACTAGGTTACGCACTTTATGGTAGTCGCTTGATCAAGATTAGAGTAGTAGTTTTAGTGTAGAAATTGGCCATCTAAAAGAAGAACCTAAACATAGGCTAACCCAACCTAGTTACCATTATGCCCTATCAGTTGTAAAGTTAGGATTAGATGGATTGGTAGGTATCACTTAGCTTGGTCAGGTGAAAAGAGACTTATATAGTGGTGATGACAATATGGTTAGAAGGACAAGCTTTCAACAAGGTCATTGCCAGACCGTCAGTACTAAGAAGAGCCACTAGAGATAACTATCTATAGTTTTACGATATAGATGTTACAAATCCAAATTGTTTAGGCTTGATTATTACTTGACTTATTAGGAGACATTGTAGTGACCAAGCGTATCCCTTAAACTATTCCTAGTTACCCAAGCACGGTTCTTTGTTAGTAAGCCTTATTTTAATTTCGAGGACGAAATTCTCTTAAGGTGGGTAGATTGTAAGGACCCTAATTTTTGGAAATTATTTTTATTTTATTTTATAGTATTTCTAATTATTAGGCTATATTGTATATTTAATTAGGATTTTATATGTACTTTTTCGTGTCTTTGATTTTTGGAGCACAAGACATGCCCATTTCTTGAAACGTCCTTCATGAGTTTTGTAGT
This sequence comes from Iris pallida, assembly GCA_029216955.1. Lineage (NCBI taxonomy): Eukaryota > Viridiplantae > Streptophyta > Magnoliopsida > Asparagales > Iridaceae > Iris > Iris pallida. The sequence continues at coordinate 1,178,077 of JANAVB010042220.1, read as the reverse complement.
AGACATGATGACCTTCAACTTGATATATTATATCCCATCCAAACGTATCCCTTAGCATTCTTTTGACTTTGCGCAACTTTGGGTCAAATTAGGCCATTTGACCGTTTACGATAATTCTATACCTAACGCCCAACGTGAGTTCGGGACTCGACGTAGATCAAAATTATTTGACCCAATATATGATTTTGACTTATTTTGAGACTATGACACACATGCTAAGGGTGTGCCACTCAATCGAGTTCTCATGTGCTATTTATTTGCGTGGCACAAGAGACTCATGGGCTGACTTTACGAGTTCTATTTAATTAAAAATTATGGTTGGACCCTAACCTAGCCAACCCTACTTTGTAGACTCACATTAGGTTGCCATGACTTAGTAGAATTATTCTGAATTTATTTTAGGCCTCATAGAATTAAATACAATTATGTATATATTTGATTATATTTAAAATATCTTACTTCTATATATGAATATGGCCTTAGCCATGGTTAAGTTTTGGAGAGCAAGATGACTAAGAATTATGGCACGAAGAGTGTAGTCGTATGCTTTTACTAGTGTACTAGCCATGCTAGGGAAGGCCGAACCATAGGTGTGTACTAACTAGGAAAACCAAGCTAAGTTGCGACGTAACCCCAATAAATAATTTAATTATTTATTAATTAGCTTTTTGACTTTTAAGAGACCCGGCTGAACCAATTTAGTCCGAACTGGGTATGAACTAAATCCAATCCCATGTAGACATGTAGTAAGACCAAAGATGGCCATGTAGACATATTTAGGTAGATACAAACATTTTGTATTTATTTTTAGAAAATTGGCAATTATTTTCTAAGTATTTGTTATATGTGCATTATGGGTATTATTGTTATTAAAATAGCGTTTTACTATATTTTTACGATTTTCTGGGGCCAAACGCAGAGTGTGTATATATCTACTACTGGTCTATTTTTAGCTGCTATTAGGATTACTATTACTATTAATGGCTGTTACTATTAAATAAAATTGTTTACTTATTATTGGTTGTTGTTTTTTTATATTGTCAAATGAATTTATATATATGTACATATGTCTATAATAGGTTCTATACTAGGAATAGATAACATTAAGTTTTTTATTTAGATATTTTTGAGTATTATATATATATATATATATATATATATATATATATATATATATATATATATATTTTTTTTTTTTTTTGGTGAAAAAGGACTTTTATTGAAAATATAGGCGCAAAATGCCAAAGCCTATACAAGTAAGCGCGCAAACGCGGCCTGAACTAGAAAGCTAAAACAGAAAGCAAAAGGCGCGAAACACACGCACAGCAAAAGATAGAGGCACCGTCCTAGGCCAGGGTCTCCCAGAACAGGTTGGAGACGTGAGAGCAACGCCTCCTCACTTTGAAGCATTGTCTGATCACTTCCTGGTAAATCGGGGTAGGGGGAAGTTGGCGCCCTTCATAGCGGAATTTGTTTCTATTTTTCCAGAGCACCCAAATACCGGCGGCTGCTACGATCTGATGCCCGTGTGAACGGGACCAGGAGGCCAAGAGATCGTAGAAGCCCCCGGTTGGTTGACCCATGCGGAGCCTGTGATGAAGCTTGGACCAAATGTCTGCGGCCAATTCTCCCGAAAGAAGGACGTGTTCGGCGGATTCCAAGTTGTGCTCCTCGCAGCAATGGCATTTAGAGGCAAGGCTGAATCCCAATGCCCCGATGCTGTCTTCCGTCGGAATCTTGCGATGGAGAGCGCGCCAGATGAGGATGGACCATTTGATGGGGATGCAAGCCTGCCAATAATTGGCGTAGACCGTGTTCGGCACCCCGCCCCCGCTGACAATACGTCTGGCGGACGCCAAAGTGAAAGTCCCACCGGGATTGGGGGACCATCTCCAAGTGTCGGGTGTGTTGGAAATCCGCACGTTCGCTGCTAGTAGACGGCTGGCCGCCAGCTGGCCAAGCCAATCTCTGACCTTCCTCCAATTCCAACCGGAAGAGTCCTCCCATAGGTCTCTGATGGTGTACCCCTGAGGCGTAAGGATGTTGGGCTGGATGATCTCTGTACCTAACCACCACTCCCGACAGGCCAGGGAGGAGCCGTCCCCCAGTTGAAGGTGGATCAGAGGTTCAGTGGTGGCGCGTCCCCGTGTGATACGGCGCCAAGAAGACGAGGATCTGCTGTTTGTGTTCGCCTCCGACAGGTGAGAGAATCTGGAGTATCTTGCTCTCATGAACTTAGTCCATAAAGAGGTCTCGGTACGCAACTTCCACCACAGCTTTAAGGAGCATGCATCCACGATGTGGGTGAGTCTGCAGAAGCCCAGTCCACCACTGCTAGTGGGTTTGGCCATCGAATTCCAACCGGCCCAGTGATGTTTGTCCTTGTTATCGCTTTGACCCCAGAAGAACTTGGCAAAGAGAGATTCCAGAGAGTGTAGCACCTTCATAGAGGGGGAGCAAACGACCAGGGTGTACATCGGGATGGACGTTAAAACGTGCTTGATGAGGATCGTTTTACCGCCCGGGGATAAGGTGGCATTGTGCCATCCAGTGATAAATTTACGAATTTTATCAGCAAGGTGGTCATAAATGCCAGCGTTGGCCCTGCCGTATACCAGCGGGCAACCGAGGTAGATGAAGGGGGGGTAAGCCGTTCTGAAAGAGGTCTTGTTGGCGAGCAAGGAGGAGTGGGTTCTGTCAGCTTTGTGATGAGTGTAGATGACGCTCTTGTTATTGTTGACACGCTGACCCGAGCAGTTAGTATAGCTGGCGATCGTGCTCAAAACAACCTCTATCGAACCGCAATCTCCAGCAGAGAAGATGAGGATATCGTCCGCGTATGCCAGGTGCGTGATGAGGGGCATCCGGTGGTGGTGTGGAAATGATTGAAGCCGGCCTTACTAGGCATACTGTTGAGGTTTCTGCTGAGAGCTTCAGCCGCAATAATGAAGATGGTGGAGGATAGCGGGTCTCCTTGTCTAACCCCACGGGTAGAGCGAAAGAAACCTGCAGCCTGACCGTTAATCACGGTGGAGAACCACACATTGTTGATTGATCTGAAGACGATGTCAATCCAAGTTTCGGAGAAGCCGAAGGCCCTGAACACCCATATCATGAATTGCCAGTCCAGCCGGTCGTAAGCTTTTTCCATATCAAGTTTGATGGCAACGTTCCCCCCCTGGATGGGAACTTCATGTACGTGATCATCTCTTGCGCCAGAAGGATGTTTTCAGTAATGTTGCGCCCTTTGACGAACCCGCTTTGTTCTTCGGAAATGATCTTAGGGAGAAGGTCGGACATCCGATTGGCGATGATCTTGGAGATGATCTTGTTGGTGAAGGTGCATAGGCTTATCGGACGAAAGTCCTTGAAGGTTTCCGGGTTGTCTTTTTTGGGAATAAGGATGATATTGGCGCAGGAGATAGCACTGGGGTATGTAGCCCCTTGGAGAAAGGCCATAGTGGCTTCGAGTAAGTCGTTTTTAATGATGTCCCAGCAAGCTTTGAAGAAGACTCCGTTGAACCCGTCTGGTCCCGGAGCACTTTGCTCGCTAATGGACCAGACCGCAGCTTTGACCTCCGCCTCATTAGTGGTTGCTAGCAGATTCTCGTTGTCAATATCGGTAATGAGAGGGGGTATGACCGACAATAGCGTCTCGTCTCTAGCGACCCGCTCCTTGGTGAATAGACTAGAGAAGAAGGTCACGGCAGCGCCCTGAATCCCGGCCTGATCGTCAATCAAGTTGCCATTGTCGTCTAGGATCTGATGTAATGTTAATTTGTTCCTGCGGCCTTTAACGCAAGCATGGAAAAATTTGGAATTGCGGTCGCCGTCGGTGTCCCATGTCAATCTGGCTTTTTGCTTCCAGAATTCATTCTCCACTCTCAACCTGGATTTAAGCAGAGCTCTGGCGAGGTTTAGGGAGGAACGGGTCTCCGCGGAGTTGGAAATAGCAAAAGAGGACTCAGCGCGGGTAACGTCGTCCTCCGCCTCGCGGATGGCCTGGAAGATATCTCCGTAAGCCTCTCTGCTCCAAGAAGATAGGGCTTTACGAGTGTCTTTGAGCTTAGACGCCATCCGGATCAAGGGTTCAGAGTCGGAGACGGAGTTCCAAGCCGAAGCAATGACGTTTTGGAAATGCGGGTGGTGGCGCCAAAAGTTGAGGAAGCGGAAAGCTTTCTTGTTGCCTGCATGATTGCTTTTGATTTGGACAAGAAGAGGGGAGTGATCCGATTCGGTGGAGTTGAGGTAGGAGAGGTTGGTGATCAGGCCCATGTCGGACCATCCGTCGTTGATCATGGCCCGATCTAGTCGGGAGTACTGTCGCCTGTGGCCTTCTTGCATGTTGCACCAGGTGAAAGTGCTGCCGATGAAGGGGATTGGGGTAAGGTTTCCGTGGAAGGTGAAATTATTGAAATCATCCATAGCTGGATTGGGGGGGGGGCGCCCGCCGGACTTCTCCTCAATGCACGCCACCGTGTTAAAATCACCGATGCAAAGCCACGGCATGCCCTGCGGATGAATCCTCAAGAGGTCTGCCCAGAGCTGTCTACGCTCTGGGGTGTCGCAACTGCCATGTACAGCTGAGATGACGGCTCTGGACTTTAGAGTCGGGTGTTCTACCCAGTAAGTGAGAGCCTGGGAAGAGTCGTGGATGGTGCCGAATTGGAACTCTTGAGCGAGAAAGATCCAGATGTCGTTGCCGCCTGCGATAGCGTGCAGGAAGCCAAGTTTGAGTTGAATGGCTTTAAGTCTTTTATGAGGGATTTTAGGTTCGATAATGATTAAGAGGTCAATGCGGTGAATCTTCTTGAGGCTGATAATTCTGTTCATCGACGATTTGTTCCCGAGCCCTCTTACATTCCAGGAGATGATGTTAAGCATCAGATGGAGAAAGGGGGTGGGATTGGTTGTGCTTCGAGGCAGATCTTGTGGTCCTTGCCGTCGTCTGCTTTTGTTTGTTTTTGCTTTTCTTGTCTATTTTTTTTTGGTTGGGGCGCTACTGACTCCGTGGCTCCCTGACTCCTTGATAGGCCCGTCTGGATCTCTGCTACCTTCTGCGGTCGCGTGTGTGATTTGGTCATCGTCCTGCTCTTTCAGGGCGCAAAAGGGGTTGCCACGATCCAGAAACCCAGCTTCCTTGGCCTGCCAGAATCTGCCTGTTAAGATGTGGGTGTGGGAGGGTTGAGCGTCCTTTGCGGGAGTTGGATGTTCTGCGTCTGCCCGAATGGCTTCGGGCTGCTGAAGGCTGGTAGCCGACGCGATCTGCCCCGGTTGATGAGAATGCTTAACCAGAGGTGGAGAGGGGAGGGAGGCTTCGAGGGAGGGGGGATTGTTGACCTCTTGTTGAGTTTGGATGATTTGGGTGTGATCCGCGATCGAGTTGTCGCTGATCTTAGGGGAATCTGGTTGCTCGGAGGTGATGGGATGGGGAAAGCTAAGCTCTCTGTGTGCTTCTTCGGAAAGGGTGTCTGATAGGAGTTCGAAAGAGTTATGGAGTGCCAGCTCTCTGTGTGGCTCATCAGAAGGGGTGTCTGAGAGGAGTTCGAACGCATTGTGGAGTGCTAGGGTGGGGGGGATGAAGGGGACGATGTCCCGACTGGTATTGGCAGTCGTCTGGGGGTGGGGGAGGGCCTGACCATTGATCGGAAGTGAGGGGTCAGGGGTTGGTTTGTGGATGGTGGGGGCGGGTTCTTTTTGAGCTGTGGGCACGCTAGGAGTGCGCAGGAATTTCTTCTTTAGTTCCGGATGAGCGCGGAAGCAGTGTTGCATTTGATGGCCACTCATCTGACAGTATTTGCAGTATAAGATGTTGTTGTCATAAATCAGCTCCTGACTGTGGGTAGTGTCTCCGAGCTCGATTTGTATGAGTTTCGGTGGGTCGCCGGTGAGGTCTAGCTCCACGCATATCTTCGCATAGTTGCACTTGGAAAGGTTGCGAGTTTCTTCCGCGATGGCAACCAGGGTCCCGAAAGAGCTGGCGATGCGTTTGAGGGCGGCTGCGTGGAAGCAAACCAGGGGGAGGTTGGGGAGGGTGATCCAGGTGGAGATGATTGTTGAGTCGAATTTGGGGTTGAAGTCTGGAGTCCATTTGACCACTCTCGCGATCTGAGTACCCATTCTGACAGAACCCTTCGCACGGGCAATCGCGAAGTCCGAGTCGGAGGAGAGGTGGAGGAGCATGTGTTTGGGATCGATTGGGGCTACCCGGAAGTCAGCGGAAAGTCCCCACCCGGCGACCGCTGCCGAGACGATGGGGATTTTCGGGCATCCGGAGCCGAATTTGAGGATGAACGACTTGGAAAATGAGGAGGCTAAGGACTTGATCTCGGAGGAGTCAAAAGGAACCCGGATGGGGTCGCCGTCGGAAGGGGGTATGAAATCGAGGTCCGGGAGAAGAATCTCGGCTGACGATGACGGAGAACGCTGCCTCCGGTCCGGCCTTAGGGCCTCGGCGTAGGATGCCCCGGCCGTCGACGCTGGAGGGGCGATGAGGGAGAGAGCAACGGGCGCCGAACCGGGGGAACGACTCCGGGCTGGGACTGCGGTCGGGGTGACACCAGGCTGCGCCCACACGCCGGGAGTCCCTGGGAGCGCAGACTCGGGATGCGCCGGAGGGCGGGGTGTGGGGACCCCAAGTTGCGCCAGGAGGCGGGGGGAGGAGGTGCCGGGGGGAGCAGAGGGAGACATCCCGGGTTGCACCGCGAGGAGGGGAAGAGAAAGCCTGGAGAGCCCAGCGGAGGGCGCAGAGGCAAGGGCCACCTGCGCTCCACGGGCGGGGTGAGGTACAGCTGGAAGCGCAAGGGATGGAGCCGTGGGGTCACCCACTGCGCAAAGAGAGGACAGAGGGATTGTGCTGAGGTGAGAAGTTCCAACTGCGCAATGGGGGGGTGCCTGCGCCTTCTCCACGCGCGCAGCTGGAAAAAAGAGGGAGTGCACGGAACCGTGGTGAGAAGCACCAACTGCGCAAGGCCCAGAGGTGGGGATAGCGCAGCGGTTAGGAACACCAACTGCGCAAGGTGGGGCCTGTGCCTTCTCCGCACTTGCATCTGGGCAAAGAATGGACTGCGCATAAAGCCTAGAGTTGGGGATTGCGCTGATGTTCGAAACACCTACTGCGCAAGGTGGGTCCTGCGCCTTTTCCACACGCGCCTCTAGGCAAATGCTGGACTGTGCAGAAGGCCCAGAGTTGAGCAGGTCAACGCACGCTGACCGAGGAGCAGAGAGCCCGAGGTGGCAGGCGGGCATGGGAACCCATACATTGGGGGGCGCGCTGCTGCTTGGAACCGCGTGCCACTCCAGGGGGGGAACCGGGGAAACCGCCGCGCTGTCCGGAGAGCGACCTCCCGGAGGCCGGGGTGGCCCGCCGAGAGAGGTAGGGACGACCGGTAGGGGCCGGTCAGCGCCTATGGGAGGCCAACGCAAAGGTGGGGCGAGCCCTGGGGCGGGGAGAGCAGGTGAAGGCGACGAGGGGAGGATCTGGGAGGGGGTCCACCGCATCCTCTCCGCCAGCTTGGGGAGAGGACGGCCGACGAGGGCGAGCTGGGCGTTCGACCAAGAGAGGGAGGGGCGGGAGGAAAAGGTGGCTGAGACACTCTCGCCTCCCACAGGAGCGAGGCGCCCGAGTGGCTCCTCCGCCCGAGACGCGGAGATCCTCTCCGCCGAGGAGGGGTTGATCGAAGCAGAGGGAGGGGGCGCGGTCTTCGGGAAGGAGGAGGAGGGGGAGATCATCCTGCGGCCGGAGGCAGGGGACGCCGGGGAGGCTCGCGAGGCGCAGGCGATAAGATCGGCTGTCCAAGCTGGGAGGCGCCGGGGGGGCGGGGAGCCTAGGATAGAAGGGAGGGAAGAGCGGGGAGGCCGACGACGAATTCCCAGGAGGGGGGCGCCTGGGCGGCTGACGCTTCCGACGACCGCGGGACAGGAAGGGGGGAATGCGGGAATGGGAGGGGGACGCGGGAGGTTGTGAGGCTCGAGAGATCCGGACGCCGAGAGTGTCCACTGAGGAAGACTGTGGAGAGGAGCGGAGGGGATGAGAAGGCATAAGGGGAGGCTAGGGAAAGAGGAATGGGCGGAAGGGGGAGGGGGTCAGCCGGCTCCGGCCGGGGGAGGTGAACCATGTGTGCAGCGGCTGGAGCTCTGGGGAAGAAAGTTCATGGCGAGGATTTTGTTTTTTTTTTATTATATATATATATATATATATATATATATATATATATATATATATATATATATATATATCTTTTTTTTTCTCTTTTTTTTATATATATTAAGTTATGTGTATATATATATAAAGAAATATATATATATATATATATATATATATATATATATATTTTTTTTTTTATATATATATATATATATATATATATATATATATATATAAAAGTTATGTGTATATATAGATATATATAGAAAAATAGATATGTATATAAAAATATAGAGTTACATAAAAGAAAAAGAAAGAAAAAAAAAAGAAGAAGAAGAAGCAAAACCTGCATCTTGCGAGAAATTGAATTTCTCGCGAGATGAGGAATCCTATTTTACCCGAGCCCACAACCAGAACAGACCCGAGTTCTTTCCCCTTGTTATAACTTCCATATCCCTAGCAAAAGCATCGAAACCCTAACCTAACCCATGCTTTCATGACCACCCCCGACCTCCAGGCCGCCGTGCGCCACCGCAGCGCTGCCTGGACCACCGTCGACCGACCATGGTGGCAGCGGTAAAAGCAGCAGTAGGAGAGCAATAACAGCAGCGGTAGCAACCAGCAGAGCCCTATTCATGGCCGATTTCTCGACACCACGATTCGTCGTTTTGCGAACCGATTGCACAGGTATGTAGACAACCTATACACCTTCAATCTCCTTCAAATAGAATTTAATAATTCGCTCTATGCGCGTTAAAAATCGTGTTCCAAAATCGAGAAAAATCTCAAATTCTTGGGTATAGAGACTGTCCCAAAGTCCCTAGTTTGAGTCTCGATTTCTTTCAAACCATTATTCAATTTCGAAATCCCCCTGAATAGATTTATAGACAACCTAACCGAGATTAAAACCCAATAATTAGTTTATTTTTGTGACTATTAGTTTCTGTTCAAAATTAGGTTAATGTTTTCCAAAAAATTATGTTTTCAGAAACATAAAATTCCTTCGATACGTCGTGCATTCCGCCAATCTAGGCGATGTTGACGTGAACCGAAAGCATCGAAAGGTGCGTATCGACTTCACGGACATGTGGGCTTTGACGGAGTTCAAATTGGTTGCGTGTGTGTGACGAATTTGATACGTATCTGTCGAAATTCACCGTATCGACCTTTTTCGAAATTCTCCAATTACTTTGTGCACGTTCGTCATATCGAGACGAAACTTACGCCAACAGGACCGTATCATTTTTCTGGTACTGTATGCCAAGCTTGGTCCGAATCTGAAATAGTTGACTGGATTGCCGTTTTACGGGCCCTACGATCCAACTCGACTGGCAAATTTGTGCACGACCCACCGAAATCCAAAATTGGACATACCATTGTGTTCGTATCATCAAAACGAATCCGTAAACATGTAGTTTGATGACTTTAGAGACCATTAACTTTGGCACGCTTTTCGGTACAAAGCGGATCCAACGGCGGACATTGTTTTTACCTGAAATTAAAGTTTTGCCTCTGTGTCCAGAATTGGACTTAAGGACAGGCAATCCTAGCTAATTTGACTGTTCTGGAAATGTTGGTAACATCTATTAAAGCTTCTGGAGGCAATTGTGAGACTTGGACTTTCTGACTTGTTGATTGGCGATATATTGTTGGTTCTCCGTGCAACCCTCAGGCAAGTACACCTTGCCAAACTTTACAGTACTTACATGCTTTTCTATACTGCCATTCTTTTATGTATCACTTGGTATATATTTTTCTCCTGCTTCATATCATGGATACTTTCTAGTTTTACGTGCACGTAGATTATTTCTCTTTCTTTTCTCTTGTTATTAGCCATATTTTTCTATCGTGTTCATGTCTAGTGACAGTATTGCTTAGCCTCTGTCATGTCTGTAGAAGCATGGAAAATCATCCATGCGGCTAGGAAATCTCATGCGGCTCAGAAAGCCCATGCGGCTCAGAGATTCATGCGGCATATGGGACTATACGACCCAAGTCATTCCATGCGGCTAAGAAGACACGTGGCGTAACAGTATTCCCCTCCGCCCTATGCTGCATTAATTACTTTGACGGCTGACAACTCTGAAAAAAGTGATAGCCCTGACACAAGAGAGGCAATTATGACCCTGTCATAATGACAGACCCCTAGGGAAGAGAAAGAGATCTCTGACACCATCCCCCGAGATCCATAAAAATGCCACGTGGCATTGCCACGTGGGCGTTCATATGCGGCTCGAGCAAAGACTTCCCATGCGGTTCAGATTGAAGCCGTCCTATCCAGCTCAGGCCGAAATAGTCTCATGCGGCTCAAACGAAGGCCTTCCCATGCGGCTCGAGCGGACCATTTCCATGCGGCTCAGGCGGATGAATCCTTATGCGGCTCGCAATGATCACCTCCATGCGGTTCAAAAGTTCGAGGGAGGGCCACTACCCGAGCAGCCCTGACACGTGGCCCAAACCTTATGCGGCCCAAATCTTATGCGGCTCAATCTTCATGCGGTTCAGATTCCCCCCACTGGCTCCTAGGACACGTGTCCTAAGCCAAATCAATTTCTCAGATTTATTGCAATCAGAGATTGGGTCAAATCCTAATAATCTGGGACACGTAGCAGGAGAATAAATTAAATTTATTCGCAGACATCAGAAGATCATTATGAGGAAGATTTATTCCAATCAGCATTAACTGCTGATGAGATTTGGTGTAATCTACACTTAATGGTCCAGGTTCATCACAAATCAAAACGAATGGCCTAGATTGACCAATCCATAGGCCGCCGCCATCTCCAGGAAGTAATCATTGGCACCCTAATGATCACACCCCATTCTTATTAATAGCAAGGTATCATTCCCTTGCAAAATAGATATATTCCATGGCAATATACACAACGGAGAGAGTGTAACCAGAGAGACCCCTTTTAGAGATCAGAAGACTTGGAGGAAAAAGCAGAGAGGGAGCAAAGAGAGCATTTCTTCAACGCCGAGCAAATCTTCTGGAGCCAAGGCTGCATACCGATCGTCCAAGGAGTAAGGCAGGGCTGTCGTCGCCTTCCCGAGCCTCTATCGTCACCCCCAGAATCTAAAATAAACAATTGTACTTAGTCTGCTATACCTAGGCTTTCGTCCCTAGGCTTTCTTTGTACAAGCGAGTTTGTATTGTGAGTTTAAGTTCAGTCCTCCCATAAAACTGTTCTGTACTTTTATAATCAATGGCAAACACGATGGCGACTCTGCTGGGGACAAACTTCTCCACGGCTGAGGAGTTGGTGACGCAGTCGAACGCAGCCAAGCTTGGCTCCACGCAACAGAAGATGGTCGTCCGTTTCGACCAACAAGCGTTTGAAGAGATGTTCTCTGAAGGAAGTGCTGGCCCGATCCAGAAGCGAACCCGCACAAAGAAAGCTCGCTGCGAGTGGAGGCCAAAATTGTTTGCTCCTTCACAAGCTCTGGACGGGGTACTCTCTGCTACCAAAGACGGCGAGGGTGATTCTCATACGGCTCCACCTCGAGCCACAGAGAACTCTGCTGTCCCCAAGTCTTGAAGAGGAAAGCATTACAATGCCGGACTTGCAGGGACAAAGAGCGACTCTATACGGCCCAAGAAGAAGTCGAGCACTCCTATGGCCAAGTCTGTCAACCACATGCAGGAGGCTCATGCGGGTGGATCCACCGGCCGCATGAAGAAAATCCATGCGGCCAGATCATCCAGCCGTATGAAGAAGACTCATGCGACTGAGACTTCCAGCCGCATGAAGAAAGCTTATGCGGCTACGTCTGCCAGCCGCATACGGACCAACGATGACAGCCGCATGACGCCTACTCCCCGCGGCTCTGTCTTCGATCGCCTCTCGTACGGTCATGATCTCTTGTGCTCCCAATAAGATATGTCTGACTCTCTCCAGTATCACTTAGACTCTTCCTACTATGTACCCATGCGCACTAGAGCGAAGAAGTCTAAAGCAGCGCGAGCCTGGCGAGTTCGGTCCGCTGATTTGACCTCTGACCATCCGAGCGTTCCGTATGCTGCTACGCAGGCCTCGGATGGGAAGTTGTACAGAACCACTCGAGTCCAGCCCCCGGCGGCAGACGAACAGAGAGGTTCGCAAAAGTCCCCCAAAATCCCGGGAGCAAACATGGTCGGTCCAGACCCATCTGACTTGCGTGAGGCCATCCTCCACAAATGCAAGGAAAGAGAAGATGCATATGGGTACAAAGAGTCCTCTCACGGACGTCACTGCACCCAAGTCATCGTCAACTGCTGCTGCGACAGCACGGCGATACGAGAAGACCGAAAGTCTGTCTTTCAAAGACTGCAACAGCCATCTTCAGAAGACGAGGTACTACCCGTCGCCTCCTACAAATCCGCTTGCAAAGTCCCCGCTGATGGAAGGGGAAGAAGACAAATGTTCCCAGCCCGAAGATTTCAACCACTGCGACTAAAAGACTGTCGTCCAAACGGGTGCCCACCACCGGAGTTTTCTAAGGTACTCATTCTAAGACAAAATCTGCTACAGTGGGAGATTCGTCGTCCACAACACAGGGGGTTACTGGGGCTGGGGGTAGCACCCCTCCGAGCCTCCACAGCAATCCGATGTTCCGAGAAGACGAGCCAGGGGAGACAACTCTCCCATCGGATACAGCAAACCTCGACGTCCCCGAGGACGACCACAACTCCCAAGATGAGGCAAACTCGGAGACTGGGGGTACTGTTCCTTCCGAGTCTGAATCAGAAGGGAACATACCCACATACCCCGATGACTTCTCACTATAGGGGTACGATTCGGAGGGCGCTTCATCCACCGCTCCGTCTCTCTCTCCTCATGTGAAGACGGTATTCATGACAGACAGCAACCAAGGTGGTTCCAGTGATCGCCAGCGCATCGACGGTCTCGAAGCCATATTGCTTGCTTTGGTCAAATCTATAGACGAGATTAAAGCGGCCCTTCCAACTCTGCAAGGAGGAACGCCTGGCCAAACAAGCGCGGGTCCCGCGGTCAATGCGGACTCGAATTCAGCGGTACCAAACCCGGGCAATGATCCTCCTGAAACAACGGCCCCCACCGCCGTGGATGAGGCCCACGAAGCGAGAAGAGAGGTCCAAGAGCTCCGAGCCATGTTCTATGCTCGAGAAAACTCTCAAGACCTCAGAATACGGCAACCGTACCCTGCTGCATGGAGGGACGTTCCATTCCCACCAAGATATAAGCCGTTCAACATCATTCCTTATGATGGCAAGACCTCAGCAAATCGATACATCACTTACTTCGAGGTCACCACCGACCATCTGCCCCATGACGATGCCATTCTCATACGATTATTCATCGGGGCACTGTAAGGAGTCGCCTTCGACTGGTATCGCAATCTACCGGACAATTGCATCCACTCCTTCGCTGGCTTCAAGCACATGTTCTTGGAGAGGTTCTACGAAGTAGGGTAGGACATTACCATGTCTACCCTCATGGACGTCGTCCAAGGGAAGAAGGAGCTAACAAGAAACTACATCGAGAGGTTCCGCCAAACCGCCATAAAGTTGCCCTCTGGAAACCCGGATTCCTCCTTAATTGAAATTTGCCAAAAGAGACTGCTTTCAATAATCAGTCTCTGGATGGGCGAAAGTCAATTCAAGGATTGGAAGACGTTCATCATCAGTGCCACAAGCGCCGAAGAACGACTGAAGAAGGCTCGCCAACTGGGATTGCACATCTCGGACGGAGAGAACAAGGGCAAGCGTCCCAATAATGATAATGGGGGTAGCCCCTCCAACAATCGGGACAGCAGGGGAAAGTAGGCTATGGTGGCCGATACAGTACAAAAACCTGAGCCAAAGCCAGCAGACAAACAATGGCCGCAAATCACTTACTCCTTCGAAGACGGCCACGTCAAGCCCATCTTGGACATGCTCATACAAGGAGACAGAATTCAGCTTCCTCCACCAAGACGGGAACCACGACCGGCAGAGATGGAGAACCCAAAGTACTGCCATTATCACCGCTACGTCCACCATACTACATATGACTGCTACCAGCTAGAACGGTACATCCAAAACCTCATCGATTCGAATGCCCTGGCTATCGATTTCGAAGAGGTAACCGTGGCAGCCAACATGGTGTCAGTACAATTCGGCAGTTTCCCTCCGACGGAAACTCAAGACGGAGTAGTCCCCATCCCTCTGGCAACAATGGAGATCGCTAATCTTCCACCTCCCCGAGATCAGGCTGCTGGTCTAGTGCCTCTCACCACATCACGAGGGGAGGTCATGTGGATCCATCCAGACTTGGTATCGGAAGTCACTCGGTCCACATCATCTTCTATCTGCAAAAAGAAGAATGGAAAAGTCAGGTCCTGCCGCACAATCTCGGCAGACATCGAAGAAGCTACAGCCGTAGTCACGCGGTCCGGGGCACAATCCCAACCTGTGGCTGACAACCCGACTGAAGATCATCAGCCCGCTACAACCGACGCTCCGAGACCGGCTCAGCCTCCGACGACCGACAAGCCTAGGCCGAAGGAAACTCTCTTTGACAAATCCCTCCGAAAAGAGACACCACAGGGGCTGGAGAGGCCCTACAACTTTGACATCTTGGCACAATTGGCCAACACACCGACCAAGTTGTCATTATACGAGCTTCTGAGACTCTCAAAGGATGTTCGTACGACTTTGAGCGATGCACTCCAAAATATCGACGCGTACTTGGCTCAGGTCAACCTCACGGGAGAAAACCCGCCTGCAGATCTCCAAGATAGTTCTTACAAGGGAGCAACGCCCAACATTATCTTCACTCCGCAAGACATGCTCATCAAAACCAACCTGCATGATCGCCCGCAATACTACACTGGATACATCGGTGACGTAAAGGTGGATCAGATGCACATTGATCCTGGCTCTTCTATAAGCATTATCCCGAAGGATCTGTTACATCATCTCCGCATCCCTATGCATCGCCTGACGCCTACAAGCACCGCCATTAGCGGTTTCAATTCGGGCAGGAGCTACCCAATTGGGAAGATTCATCTGAAGTGTCAGATTGGCGATCTCCAATCAGAAGTCACCTGCTACGTTATAGATGCAGACACTTCTTACAACATCCTCTTGGGGCGTCCGTGGATTCACGATTATATGATCGTGCCTTCCACGCTGCACCAGTGCTTCAAATATGTCGACAAACACGGCTTCGTGAGGACATAATTTGCTGATATCGATCCCTTCAAAGGGGTCGAATCCTGCTACTCAGACTCCTGCCTATACGAAAAGTCGAAGAGGCACCTTGATGAAGGAGATGTGCAAGCTCGTACCGAGACAACCACAGGATCAGAAAAGCCTCTGACGATCCACCTCCAAGCTCGCAAACCTGGCAAGTCAGCACCCCTGACCGCCACTCTGCGTAAGGACGCAATCAGCCTCTCAGCGTAAGAAGAGCAGATGATAATCCGGCTGCCAAGGTCTGGCCAAGTGCCAAGACCCACAACGGAGCCGCTGACAATTAGGCTGTTGAGAGCCGGCCAGCCTCAAACGGAGAAGCTTAATCCCTCCGACAAGACAATGACGATACGCCTTCCCAAGAAAGGTCGTCACCCCGATGCAAGACCTGAAACTTCTAGCGAACCAACCACTCCCGCCCAGCATCAAGTGCCAAGCTGGGGGTCGCTAGTTTGCCAACAACTCCACGCTCTAAACCGCTCACGATCAAGCTGCCCAGGTCCTCCTCCCAGTCTTCGTTTATACAGGGGGTAGCTAAAGAGGAACCGGAGCTAGCCAAGTATGTGGCTGCCCATACTGATGTTCCCTCTGCAGATGATGTAATTCCCTAGAAAAGATACCTTACTTCATCAATAAAGGGCTATCTTTGAACTACCTCGAGCTTAATAAGCTTTGTACAATGTATGCTATGGAACACGGTATAGGCACTCACCTATACACACAGGTAACAAATGTGCACACCGCAATCCAGCTTACTCCAGCAGAAGACGCTTACCACATAATCGAGGGAGGGGACTATCCGATCATCTTCTGCCGGAAGGACGATCCGTATCCCTTCACCATAGAAGAAGTTGACCTTGGATCAGATGCCGGAAGACTGCCTCTGTATCTTTATAGCCCCCAATCTAAATATCTCATGGAGAAATAGGGGTATGATCTGGAGACGACGCCAGGCTTGAACTACGATACTGGGCGACGATTACCTTTAAAGCCACCAGTCCCGGCAGGCAAACCACGGGACTACTATAGCAAGACTCGATATGGATTAGGGTATGTAACACCCACGACAACCCCTGAGAGTTCAGATGAAGAATGTGACTGGCATTCACATTCGACCGGGTCACCAACTTCTGACTCTGATACCAGCATCGGAGATGTACTCAGATAAGTCTTGTCAGTCAACATGGCATTCATCGACGCTTATGAAGAAGACGAAGACATCTCCGAAATTCTCGAGCTAGAGCCGTGGGCCCAGCAGTTGGATGCACAATGGGAAAAGCGGTTCGAACTGAGGGACCCTCCTACTGAAGATGAGGTTATCCAGGTCGACCTCGACAGCGAATCTTCTCTAAAACCAATCTTCGTCAGTAAAATCTTAACAGACGAAGAGCGAAAATCACTGCTAGAACTTGTCAAGGAATACATTGATGTGTTCGCATGGAGCTATGAAGACATGCCGGGGTTAAATCCCGATATTGCTCTTCACAAGCTCAACATTCGGCCGGACGCAAAGCCAGTCAAGCAGCAACAGCGACGCTTCCGTCCAGGCATCATGGATGCGATCGAAGCCGAAGTCAACAAACTGATAGCCAGCAGTTTCATACGTGAAGAGCAGCATCCCAAATGGGTCGCCAACATAGTACCGGTCCTCAAGAAGAACAGAAAGATCCGAATCTGTATTGACTTCCGTAATCTGAACGAGGCGTGTCCCAAAGATGAATTCCCCCTCCCTATCACAGACATCATGATTGACAACACCTGCGGCTTCGAACGCATGTCATTTATGGATAAATTCTCGGGGTACAACCAAATCAAGATGTCTCCTGACGATGAAAAGTATATATCATTTCGAACACCAATTGGCACATACTGTTACACAGTCATGCCTTTCAGTTTAAAGAATACTAGCGCCACATATCAACGAGCCATGAGTATCATCTTCAGAGACCACTTGCGAAAGACGGTAGAATGCTATGTTGATGACATCGCCGTCAAGAGTCGCCGCAAAGAAGACCATCTACAGGATCTGAGGACGGTATTCGATCTGATGCGAGCGCACAATTTGAAAATGAACCCTACGAAATATTTTTTGGGCGTATCTAGCAGAAAGTTCTTAGGTTTCATCATCACCGCCCAGGGTATTCATGTAGACCCTGAGAAGACGAAGGCAATTATGGAGATGGGTCCCCCGAAAAATCTCCGCGAACTCAGAGGCCTTCAAGAAAGGCTAGCTTACATCAGAAGATTCATCTCTAACCTCTCCGGGCGATGTCGACCATTCACCCACCTCATGAAGAAAGGTGTCTCGTTCGTGTGGGACGAAGAATGCCAGCGTGCCTTCGACAGCATCAAAGAATATTTGTCAAATCCTCCAGTCCTGGTGGCTCCGGTTGCTGGAAAACCATTCTTGCTCTACTTACGTGCAATGGAGCATTCCCTCGGAGCTCTGCTGGCACAAAACAACGATACAGGCCATGAGCAAGCCATATATTACCTCAGTCGAATGATGATTGGGCCAGAGCACCGATACACCGCTGTGGAGAAGGAATGCCTCGTCCTGGTGTTTGCCATTCAGAAGATGCGACACTATGTTACTGGACAAACCATACATGTGATCTCACGAGTCAACCCTCTTAGGGTCCTCATGACTAAACCAGGGGCACTCAGCTCTCGCCTCGCTACATGGGTAATATTGCTGTCCCCTTATCATATGATCTTCATCCCGCAAAAGGCTGTCAAAGGTCAAGCCCTGGCAGACTTTTTGGCAGCCCACCCAGGCTCAGAGTCGTCGAGGATATATGAAGAAATCCCATATGAGGTCGCCGACTCGAATGCAGCCTCTCACGATAACATATGGCGGATGTTCTTCGACGGTGCTTCAAGAACAGGACCCAAGGGCAACATCATTGTCGGAGTCGGGGTGGTGCTGGTTTCTCCTTCCGGATTGGTGATTAACCACGCTTACTCCCTCACGGAACCCTGCTCTAACAATGTGGCCGAGTACAACGCTCTAGTCATTGGCCTCCAACTTGCAAGGGAACTGGGGGTAGAATATCTCGAAGCATACGGCGATTCTCAGTTAATCGTCAATCAAATCCGGGGCTCATACGAAGTTCGCCATGAAGACATAATCCCCTATCACCAAATAGCGATCGACATCATCTCGTCGTTCGAGGGGTTTTTCATCGAACACGTCCCCAGACTCCGAAATATCGAAGCCGATGCCTTAGCAGGCCTGGCCGCTTCCCTAGCAGTACCGAATCATACCCATCAATCGGTAGACGTGATAGGCCACGAGCTGGTCTGCCCCAAGAACAATGTTCAATTCATGGCAAGTTATTCCGCTCAGGCGATTGATGATGCCCCAGATTGGAGACAACCATTCATCGACTTCGTCGTCTACGACATCCTCCTCGAGAACCCAAAGGAGGCCACCTCTATTAGACGGCATTCCCTCAGATTCTTCTATGATACAGAGACAAAAATGCTGTATCGGCGATCCTACGATGGATTATTACTTCGGTGTCTGTCAAACGCAGAAGCCAAAGAAGTCGTACGAGAAGCGTATGACGGTGTCTGCGGGGCCCATCAGCCTGGTCCTAAATTGCAAGACCGTCTTCGCCGAATGGGCTACTACTGGCCTACGATGGTAGCGGATGCGATAGACTATGCAAGAAGGTGCAAAGCCTGCAAAGTCCATGCGGACTTCATTCACCAGCCATCCGAATTTCTACATCCGACAGTGGCATCCTGGCCCTTCGAATCATGGGAAATGGATATCATTGGTCCAATTACTCTACCTTCCTCCCGTGGACATCGCTTCATACTTGCGATCACGGATTACTTCTCCAAATGGGCAGAAGCCGTTCCACTTGCAGAAGTCAAAACTTCGAACGTGATCAGCTTCCTCAAGCATCACGTCATCTATCACTTTGGACTGCCCCGAAGGATCATCCACGACAATGGTCCGCAGTTTGCAAGCCACGCCTTCTACCGGTTCTGTGATAAGCACCGCATCCATAATTTTGCTTCGACACCATACAACACAGCAGCAAATGGGTTGGCAGAGGCATTCAATAAAACAATCACCAAACTCCTCAAAAAATTTGTCTCTTCCAACAAACGCGACTGGAATGAGAAGCTAGGTGAATGTTTATGGGCGTACCGTACTACAGTCCGAACAGCTACCGGGAACACACCATTCTCTCTGGTGTACGGGAGTGAGGCAGTTCTCCCATTAGAGACCCAAATACCCTCACTCCGCGTCGCCCTCACTTATCAATTGACGACGGATGATAACTACCGATGTTGACTATAAGAGTTGGAGGCCTTAGATGAAAAGCGTCTCCTAGCTCAGCAAAGGATCGAACTATACCAAGCACGCATCTTCGGAGCCTTCAACAAAAAGGTCAAGATCAGAACATTCAGGTGGGCGATCTCGTTCTGGCAGTACGGAGACCGATGGTCATGACTCACAAGACCGCCGGCAAGTTCCAGCCAAAATGGGAAGGCCCATTTGTCATTGAGGCCGTATTCTCCAACGGAGCCTACCGCCTCGCAAAACAGAATAGGGATTTGCTCATGTTACCCGTCAACGGCAAGTTCCTGAAGAAATACTATGTCTAAACGACATTTTTTGAGTCACGTGCCCGCTAGCACCGCTGAACTCACCCTTACAATTTTCCCAGATCATCGAGTCATGTGTCCGCTGGTACCGTTGAACTCACCCTCACAATTTCCAGATTTTTGAGTCACGTGCCCGCTGGTACCGCTGAACGCACACTCACCATTCTTCAGATTTTCGAGTCATGTACCCTCTCGTATCGCTGAACTCACATCCACGACATCCCAGATTTTTGAGTCATGTGCCCTCTGGTGCCCCTGAACTCACACTTTCATAAATATCGAGTCATGTACCCGCTGGTGCCTCTGAACTCACATCCCGGTCACTCTTTCAGATAGTAAGTCATGTATGATCATACCTCTGAACTTTCTTCCTAGAAGAGATCCTCCCTCATGATCTAATACCCGCACTTCCAGTACACAAAAAGGGTAAGTGATCCACAAATTTCTAAAACGGCCATGTCCTCATTACCTCTGAGTCGTTTCACTTCCGCCAAAAACAAATCACCCCCTATATAGAACTTCCATGTCCTCCTTACCTCTGAGTCGTTCTATGTACCCCCTCTTCATTGAGCCCACTCCTGCCATATCCTCATTACCTCTGAGTGGGAAGGCTCCGTAGAAGAAACCTTCATACTTGCCATGTCCTCATTACCTCTGAATAAGTATGTCGATTCCCTTTCAACCTATTATCTGTACCCATAACTGGAGTACGACAAGGATAATAGGTCCACAAACGTCCTCTGTTGACCACAAATATCCTCCGTGAATTCACTCCTGCCATGTCCTCATTACCTCTGAGTAGGAAGGTTCCACGATAAAACCTTCATACTTGCCATGTTCTCATAACCTCTGAGCAAGTATGTCGGTTTCCTTTCATCCTATTATCCGCATCCTAAACCAAGGTACGCCAAGGATAATAGGCCCACAAATATGCTCTGCTAAGTTTCTTAGCACAAGCCCACCATCTCATCATGCCCCGGGAGCCCAGCTGCTCTATGGCATTCTTTTTCCCTATACCAAGAGCACCCATGACCACTTTGCCGTAGCTGTTCCAGATATCCCAACCAAACTTGTCATCCGTACCTAAAACCAAGGTATGCCATGGATGACGAGTCCACAAACAAGTCCCCCGCGTGGGACAGACACCACCATCATATCATAGGTACAACAAGCAATGCAAATGAAGGGTAGAATTGAAAGTACTCTTTATTTGAAAGAAGAACAAAGCATTACATTTTTGGGACCACGTTCCTCTAAAAAAGAAAACATGAACAAAGCAAAAGAAAGAAAAAGCCGACGACATTTCAGTATTACTCAATTCTAGGAGACGGCGTCTCACTGAGGTGGTCCCCCGCTCAATCCGCTGTCGAGCCCGACGCTCAGCCTCCCGGGATAACCGCTCCCCATCGTCCAAATCCATTAGCGCCTGGCAGTCATCTTCCAACTTCTTCAGGGCAGTTTCTAGATCAGTCGAAGCTTGATTAACCCTGTCAGCCTCTCGAACAATTAGCCCCTTGTCAGTACGGGCAACCTCAAGTTCGGACTCCAAGAAAGTCAACTTCCTCTGAAGTACGAGAATCTACTCCCGCGTGTCAATAATCTCACGAGAGGCAGTCTCCTCCCGAGCTGTGACGTCTTCATTCGCGTGACTCAATTGATCATACCGATCAGATAAATCGCTGAGGTCCTTCAGTATGGCCGACCTGGTTTTATCCTGAGCAGCTTTAGTCCTCTCTATGACGGCGATAAGGGAACCTCGCTCCTCATTTATAACAGCAGACAGATCAGCCTGCCGTAATACCCGGAGCTCGGCCACCAGCCGATCAGTCTCTAATAATTTTGCCTCCAGAAATACGGCCATCCCTGCATCACCAGGGAGATTCCTAAGGATATCAACTTAACCCTGGGCGCATTGCCGGGCCAAGGTGAAGGACGTCCCTCTTTCCACGGCAGCTTCTATTCCCCTCTTCAAATGACGATGTAAAGTGGCAACCACGTCCTGTAACGCATCGTCCAAAACCTCTGCAGAGGACGGCGTCAGAGGAAGCAAGGACGGCAACATCCGAGGAGTGACGCTGGAGCTTACCACCAGAGGAACAGAGTCTGAGCAGAATGATGCATGAATGGCAGCTAACTCGTCTTCCGCCGCCTGGAGAGCTTGGATACTCGGTAGGGCAGAATGGTCGATCCTCGGAGCCACCGGAGCAGAGGATGACGCAAGGACCATCGTTTTCCGCCCCGACTGCCCCGATACCTGGCCCGCTAAACTCGAGCCCCCAGAAGGCCCATCAAAACGAGTCGGATGGTGAGGGTGTACACCCCTCTCCACCAGTGCCCCTTCGGCTGGGTTTGTCTCAACAATGTCCATCCTCGGCACTGGAGAGGCAGGACCTGTATGCCCAGAATAATAATCAATCGACGTAACCCGAAGGACGTAATGATATAGCAGATAGGCCTCCTCACAGGTTAATATTCGGCTTATCTTACCAAGGGTGGAGCATGGAGGCTGCAGCTCATTCACAGCTGGCATAGTCTCCTCATCCGCAATCTCTAAATTAAGCTCGACAGCGTCCTCTGTCCCCGTCACCTCGAAGGGGGATACGCCTCGATCAGCATCGTCTCGAGGAGATCCCGCGATCCTAGAGACAGATTCACAGAAGCCCCCGCCATCCCGGGTCACCACCTCGGCATCTTGAGACTCCTCTTCTTCTCTTGACACCTACAAACGGGGAAGAAAATGATTAAAATCAAAGCTAGAAGGAAAGAAGGAAGGAAGAATCGGGAGCGGTTTGGTTACCTCTGACACAGGATTGACCTCTTCTCCACTTTCTCTTATAGTTAGCTGGCGGTGTCTGGTTGCAACCAGCTTTCGGGAGCGAGATATACCGCCAGCAGGAGAAACTTGCCTGCTGTGCTTTGGAGCAGGGCCAAGCGCAACGGGTGGCTGATCCTCCAACATCTCATCTGGCAAGATTGGCGACTGATCCACCTCTACGTCTGCCGCCGGAAGGGTAGAGTCATCTCCATCATGCTCGTTGCCCTCATCATCCTCAGCCACAGAATCCAAATCTGGCACTTCGGCTCTGGTCTTTCTCTTCTTGGCCCCTTGAGATCCTTTCTCCAGGCCGGTACCAACAATAAAACTGGCACCCGGGTTAAAGCCGACCGGAGGTTTGTTTGCCATGACATGGTACAAGGCTGCCATGTACAAGATCTCCACTGACGCCTTAATGGCAGGGACTGAAAAAATGGTACGGGTATGGAATGTGTCGTAGTATTGCCAAGCCCTGATACCATCAAGAAGGCTGCCTTCAAAGCCCAGACAGGAACTGGGATTGTCTAAACAAAGCTGGCTGTATCCAAACTCACGGGCAAACCTGCTAGGCAGATAAGGCTCCAGAAAAACAGTATTACGGTTACGATACACCAGATGTGCGGGGCGGATGTTACGCAGCCATAGGAGCATCTGGCCGTCCAGAAGCTGAGGGGGCGCAATACCGTCAAGATGTACACCCTCTATGTCCCTGGTGGTAAAGCGAGGGACGGATACGAAATATGATACTTATCTGCCCTCGCCAAAGCCACCCGGCAAGCCCGCATGGTCTCACATTCCTAAGGCTCATCGCGATAGCGAAAGATAAATGCGTCAGCTTCAGTCACACCGTCTTCAGAGCCCAGTCTCATCAAAGACGGATAATGTATCAGCAGCCACCCCATCAAATAGTAATAGGGCAACTCAGTTCGTTCAAAATCCTTGGTCACGTCGCGAGCAATGACTTTGGATGTGAAGGTACGAAGGCCATGGTGTATGCTGCACACCATGGCAAAACTAACTTCACAGCCGGAAGGATGAAGTTACGACTGATTCTCTCGATAAAACCAGCCACTCCAGAGACTACACAGTTTCGCAGCCATACCATTAAAAATCCTGCCAGGAGCGCTTTTTCTGAAAACTCTTGGGTATCCTGGTAGAAATAACCGAAAGAGTCAGTTTTACTCCCAAATCTGTCATTGGTGGTGGCCACCCTCTTAGCCGACGACACCAAGTCTTTCACCGCCTCCCGGGATCGAGGGCGACGGGAAGTAATTCATCCTAAGGCATCTGTCGGGAAGAGATAGTGCACCCAGTCCTTGGTATGGGGAGCATTCCCTTCCGAATTATTATCTTTTCTGGCCGTCTGATGACATGTGCTGTAGTGGCATAATATCTCTTGATAAAGGGGCACGAATCCTAGATACTGTCTTTTCAAATCTTCGAACTCCTCATTCGTGGGAGTATACGCCTCAAAAGCTTCGTCCCCCCAAGGAAGCTTGGAGACCGCGTGCATTTCATGGAGCGCAAGCCCCATTTCCCCTATGGGTGTATAGAAGGTTCCCGTACGACAATTATACATCTCCAGCAGAGACATGAACAACTTCTTGTTTATGGGCAAACCATGGCTGGTGCCCCGAATGACATGGTAAAGACCAATCTCACACAAAAAGGCCTCGTACTTTTGCAAGATCCACGTAGACAGATTGGTCCACGAGGGAACAGGATGTGTCCAACTAGGGAGCGTCAACCGACCGATGGGGTAGGAGCCCTTCCGAACAAGTTGATTTATAAAAGTGTCGGCGGTAGAAAATGTGAAATTGGGGCCCGGCACGTTCAGGAAGTACATGGGACCAATCCCGTTATAGAACAGCGGGTATGCACCTTGCCTGCAGTCACTGACTTCATGCTGCTATTATAATGGATGTCTCCCACAAACATCCCACCTCGGGTAGGAGTTAAAGTCTCTCCCATCTTCCGGTCTAGTGGAAGCATATTGAACCAAGATAACGGGAAGTGTCGCTTCATTTGGGGGATGCGGATCGCCATCCCGTTAGAGATAAAACTCCAGTTCTTCGACACCACCAGAACATGACTGTTCTCCACGGTCAAGGCGTCTCCAAAGAAGAACGCAGGCTTCAAATATTTTCCTTCGAATTTCCCAGAGTTCATCATAGCGTTAAGGAAATGGAAAGACTGGTGCTTGATGGCATTCAGTCTAGTCGGAGGCTCATCGCTTGGAAGCTGGTCCGTCATATGCTGAGCAATATGGTCGTACCTATAGCCGAGAGCAGCTTGGGCGCTACCCACCAAGAGTTCTCCAGCAGCGTTAATCGGCAGATTTACTGAAGAAAAGACAGAGAAAGATAAGTTAAACGGATGGATAAAGAGAGCTGATTGGATGCTTCCAAGCCTCATGCGGCTCAGGAAAACATCCATGCGGCTCCATGAAGCCTTATGCGGCTCCGAAGCCTTATGCGGCTTCAACTTAACGAAGCCTCATGCGGCTCAAGCTCAGAAGAGCATTTATGCGGCTCCGTGCAATAAAAGTCTATGCGGTTTAGCGTCGCTTATGCGGCTTCGTCGACGAAGCGCATATGCGGACATGGTAGTTTTCTTATGCGGCTCGCAACTCAGCCGTAGGACGAGCATGCAACTTGCAAAGACTCGTGCATAAAGTATGCGACGTAGCCATGGCAGTTAGGGTTCTTTAACTCATACATTGTCCTTACCAGTAATGGGGGGTGAACGTCAGGATGAACATCGGGTACAACGACCGGCGGAGGAGCAGCCGCAGTCGAGGCAGAAGTAAAGGCTGCCTTCTTGTCCTTTGCTGCCACGGTCTTTTTGGGAGCCATTAGTTATCGAAGAGGAGAAGGACAATCGAGATAGGGAAGATTTGAGGAAAAATAAAGAAAGTAAAGAAGCCCTTTCTCTCTTCAAACTCGTCCTATTTATAGGAGGACGAGAGAAGGAGGACACGTGGGTCAATAACCGCCTCATAAAAAGTGAAACCGACTCCTCGGATTTTGTCTCCAAGATTCACCCAGGGCATAAAATTCTAAAGATTTAATGAGCCGACCCTTGGGATTTCTCCTACAAAAATGGCGCTGCAGCGAATTTGAGGCAATTAAAGACCCGCACATGTGGCAAGAAGCTATGCGGCTTGAAAGTCTCTGCGGTTAACATCTCTGCGGCTGAACAAATCTATGCGGCCAAGACATCTATGCGGCCAAGAAGAACATACAGCCATGCTTCTTATTCAAAGTATTTCAATTTTGTAAATTAAAAACTTTAAAGGGGGACTTGTAGAAGCATGGAAAATGATCCATGCGGCTAGAAAATCTCATGCGGCTCAGAAAGCCCATGCGGCTCAGAGAGTCATGCGGCATAAGGGACTATGCAGCCCAAGACATTCCATGCGGCTCAGAAGCCACGTGGCGTAACAGTGTTCCCCTTCGCCCTATGCTGCATTAATTACTTTGACGGCTGACAACTCTGAAAAAAGTGACAGCCCTGACACAAGAGAGGCAATTATGACCCTGTCATAATGACAGACCCCTAGGGAAGAGAAACAGATCTCTGACACCATCCCCTGAGATCCATAAAAATGCCACGTGGCATTGCCACGTGGGTGTTCATATGTGGCTCGAGCAAAGACTTCCCATGCGGTTCAGAATGAACCCGTCCTATGCGGCTCAGGCCGAAATAGTCTCATGCGGCTCAAACGGAGGCCTTCCCATACGGCTCGAGCGGACCATTTCCATGCGGCTCAGGCGGATGAATCCTTATGCGGCTCGCAATGATCACCTCCATGCGGTTCAAAAGTTCGAGGGAGGGCCACTACCCGAGCAGCCCTGACACGTGGCCCAAACCTTATGCGGCCCAAGTCTTATGCGGCTCAATCTTCATGCGGTTCAGATTCCCCCCAGTGGCTCCTAGGACACGTGTCCTAAGCCAAATCAATTTCTCAGATTTGTTACAATCAGAGATTGGGTCAAATCCCAATAATTTGGGACATGTAGCAGGAGAATAAATCAAATTTATTCGCAGACATCAGAAGATCATTATGAGGAAGATTTATTCCAATCAGCATTAACTGCTGATAAGATTTGGTGTAATCTACACTAAATGGTCCAGGTTCATCACAATCAAAACGAATGGCCTAGATTGACCAATCCATAGGCCGCCGCCATCTCCAGGAAGCAATCATTGGCAACCCTAATGATCACACCTCATTCTTATAAATAGCAAGGTGCCATTCCCTTGTAAAATAGATACATTCCCTGGCAATATACACAACGGAGAGAGTGTGACCAGAGAGACCTCTTTTAGAGATCAGAAGACTTGGAGGAAAAAGCAGAGAGGGAGCAAAGAGAGCATTTCTTCAACGTTGAGCAAATCTTCTGGAGCTAAGGCTGCATACCGATCGTCCAAGGAGTAAGACAGGGCTGCCGTCGCCTTCCCGAGCCTCTATCGTCATCCTCCAGAATCTAAAATAAATAATTGTACTTAGTCTGCTGTACCTAGGCTTTCGTCCCTAGGCTTTCTTTGTACAAGCGAGTTTGTATTGTGAGTCTAAGTTCAGTCCTCCCATAAAACTGTTCTGTACTTTTACAATCAATGACAAACAATGTCCCTTTGACATAATTCAGATGGACTTGACTTGTTGACATCTTGACTTGACTTGACTCGTAGTTCTAGGCGAGGACCTTGTGATAGACGATGACTATACTTGACTACTCCATGTTGTGAGCCCCCACTGAGCTGCGATAGAGACTTACTATAGGTTGTGAGCCCCCACTGAGCTATGATCTATAGGACCGTGTGTCCCCACTGAGCTACGGTTTACTCCAATTTATTCTTAGTCATGTTTATCAGCACGATTCTCGACGGCATGCCACTTTCTTGTATTCTATTCTTGTACTACTCTGCAGTCTTTATTTCTTGTACTATTTCCTATCCTTCCTTGTATGTTAAAAATGTTAAAGTAAGCATGTATATTATGTGTCTTGTTAGTCCTCTGAGGACCTGGTGATCTCTCCAGGTATTAGCTGAACTGATCGAGGTAGAATACATTGGAGAATTGATGATTGTTTCTCAGGAATTTTAGTCATATTTAGTTCATATCTTTTCATACTCGTCCTATATTAGATTACTTTGACATTGCTGCTGTATAGCCTAGTTTTACAAGCTTTATCTTTCATTAGAAGCTTGTTCAAGATAATTACTTTAGTGTCTGGTCCACTTTATTGTATATTATTTTTTCTTGTTACTTGTAGTAACCGGTTTGCTAATGTCTGACCAGCATTAGTTTACTTGGTTTATACAAGAGTTTATCTTCAGTGGATTGAGATATTTATAGTTGAATGGATAGATTGCTTTAGAAAACCAGACAACATATATGTATTAGGGCTGGGATGGAGTCCTCTCGATGCGTAGTTGGCATGTATACGTATCCTAGTCCTACATATTTTGGGACTGGGGCATTACAATGCTTCAAGTGTGGCCGGCTAGGTCACAAAGCAGCAGATTATCGAATGGGGAGGGCGAACCAATATCCACCAAGGAACGTCCAAAATCAGAACAGGGCGCCTCCCACTCCTGGCACAAACGCAGTGCCCGTGAACCCACAAAATCGCCAAAGGGCGCAAGGCTGAGATTATACACTAAATCAGGACGAAGCGTTCACGTCCGACACTGTTGTGACAGACATATTACTCTATAAAAATATGCCTGCTAGAGTACTGTTCGATTCTGGTGCTACGCATAGTTTCATATCTGTCGACTTTGTAGAAGAGAATAAATTACCCATGTAATTATTAGATATGAATCTTAGCGTCAGCACTCCATCGGGAGTAGATACGCCTGCCACTAAAATTTGTAGGGATGGTTACATCTGCATCGGAGGAAATAATCTATCCTTGCAAGTTATCGTCCTCGACATCAAGGAGTACGATATAATCCTGGACATGGATTGGTTGGGTGCATGCCACACAACCATCGAGTATGCAGAGAAGTGAGTTGTGTTCCGCCTTTCTGGTGAAACTGAGTTCTCTTATTCGTGCGGAGCAGTATCAAAGACGGCAATGGTAATATCGACAATTTTGGCAAGGTGCTTGTTGCATTCTGGTTGCAGCGGATACCTAGCATCAGTTTGAGACACAAGAACGGAGATTGCAAGCACGGCACAGACTGAAGTCATAGCAAAATTTCTTGATGTGTTCCCAGACGAGGTGCCACGGATGCCGTCGGATCGAGAGATAGAATTCAGCATTGACACCTTTCTGAACACTCGACCGATATCCAAAGCCCCCTACCGAATGGCGCCAACGTAGCTGAAGGAACTGAAAGCACAACTACAAGAGTTGCAAGATCACAGATATATTTGCCCTAGTGTCTCCTCGTGGGGTGCTCCAGTATTGTTTGTAAGGAAGAAGGATGGATCGATGCGGCTATGAATCGACTATCGGAAACTTAATAAAGCTACGGTACGAAACAAGTACCCATTGCCAAGGATAGACGATTTGTTTGACCAGTTGCAAAGGCGACGATACTTTCTAAGATTGATCTTCGCTCAGGCTACCATCAATTAAAGATCAAGTTCGAGGACATGCCGAAGTCCTCTTTCTGAACTCGATTTGGTCACTACGAATTCCTAGTTATGTCCGTCGGCTTGACAAATGCTCATGCCGCTTTCATGGATCTAATGAACTGGGTATTTTGACCACTCATAGACAAATTTGTCGTCGTATTTATCGGTAACATTCTCATATATTCGAAAAGCAAGGACGAGCACGTGGAGCACTTGAAGACGGTACTACAGGCTCTGCATAAACATCAAATTTATGCCAAATTAAGTAAATACGAGTTCTGGATGAACAGTGTGACGTTCCTTGGGCACGTTATTTCAGCTGAAGGTGTCTTGGTGGACCCAAAGAAAATTGAAGCGATAGTTGAATAGAAGTGGCCTACCTCGACAGGCGACATTCGAAGTTTTCTCGACTTGGCAAGCTACTACCGAAGATTTGTGAAAGACTTTGCCAAGAATACGTCACCTCTGACTCGCCTCACCCAGAAGGGAGTCGTATTTGAGTGGAACGATGACTGTGAATCTAGCTTTCAGGAGTTAAAGAAATGGCTCGTCTCAGCTCCAATCTTTGCACTTCCGGACGGACCAGAAAGGTTTCAAATATTTAGCGATGCATCACGAACTGGCTTGGGATACGTGCTTATGCAGAGGGATAAGGTGATTTTGTTTGATTTGAGACAATTCAAGAAACATGAGAAGAATTACCCTGCGCATAATTTTGAGCTAGCGGCGATTGTGTTCGCATTGAATCTATGGCGGCACTATCTTTGTGGTGTGGCTTGCAGCATCTATACGGATCATAAAAGCCTCAAATATATCTTTACCCAACGAACTTGAACTTACGACAGTGGCGTTGGCTCGAACTCCTCAAAGACTATGATCTGACTATCGAGTACACGCTGGTTAAGGAAAACGTCATAGCGGATGCTCTGAGCAGAATATTTGCAGGATGCCTGGCTATCAACTATCACATACAGCGAGACATGGCCGAAATGGGTATAGAACTCCGAATTTGCTATCGTGGAGCACAATTGACCCAATTGTATCTTGAGTTGAGGTTGAACAACATGATAAAAATCGCACAGGAGGACGACCTATTCCTGAAGAAGATGCACGAGCTGATTTCGACAAAAAAGACGGTCGATTTCGTGGTGGACGAGGGCGGAATGACGCTGATGAAGGAAAGAATATACGTGCCGGACCATGCCGAACTTAGAAAAAAATTCTGACGGAGGCCCACTATACGAAGTACTCGTTGCATCCCGGAAGCACCAAAATGTACAAGGACTATCGCACGACCTTTTGGTGGCATGGCATGAAAAAAGACGTGGCAACTTTTGTGTCACGGTACATGGCTTGTCAATAGGTGAAGGCCGAGCACCAAAGACCAGGTAGGGAGCTACAGAACCTCGGAATTCCAGTATGGAAGTGGAATGACACCTCTATGGATTTTATCATGGGCCTTCTGAAAACGTCGCAGGGAAATGATGCGATTTGGGTCATCGTCGATCGATTGACCAAATCCGTTCATTTCATCGGTATCAAAGCATCATGGAGCGTCGATCGGTTAGCTTATATCTATATCGATGAGATTGTCCGACTCCATGGGGTACCTACTACAATCATTTCGGACAGAGATGGGCGATTCTTGTCACGTTTCTGGACGAGTCTGCAAGCGGCGATGGGTACTAAGCTGAACCTTAGTTCTGCGTACCACCCGCAAATCGATGGCCAGACAGAAAGGGTGAATCAGATCCTAGAAGATATGTTACGTCTGTGTGAAATAGATTTAAAGACAAGTTGGGACACGCACTTGTCGCTTGCGGAGTTTGCGTACAACAACAATTATCAATCAAGCATGCAGATGGCTCCCTACGAGGCACTTTACGGGAGGAAGTGTCGATCTTCGATTTGCTAGGACGAAGTCGGAGAGGGACAGGTGCTCGGGCCAGAACTAGTCGAACAAGCCGTTGAGAAGGTCTGCATGATTCGAGATCGGCTCCGTATTGCTCAAAGTCGACAGAAGAGTTATACAGATACTCGTCGGCAACCATTAGAGTTCTTCGTTCGGGACCATGTGTTTCTGAAGGTGACATCGATGCGGGATGTCATGCGATTCGGAGTAAAGGGCAAACTATGTCCAAAATTTATAGGCCCTTTGAGATTCTCGAACGAGTGGCGGCAGTTGCTTACCGGATTGTGCTACCTTCTGCCCTGGCTAAAGTGCACGACGTCTTCCACGTCTTCCAACTCTGAAAGTACATGCATGTCCCAAGTCATTTGGTTAGCTTCGATCAGTTGGAGCTGGACGCCGACCTATCATACTCGAAGGTGCTCGTACAAATTTTGGACCATAAAGAAAAGATCCTACGGAGCCGATGGATGTCCTTAGTTCGCGTACTCTGGCACAACCATTCAGTTGAGGAGTTGACGTGGGACTAGAGGTAGAAATAAAGGAGAAGTACGCTTCACTTTTCGCCGACGAAGGTCAGACCCTTGTTCTTAAGTTTCGGGACGAAACTTTTTCTTAGTGGTATATTATGTAGTGCTCCGCTCCCATTGGGGTGAAGCACTATGTAATAGGATCGTGCCAAGTTAGACATGGTCGGGAACATAGATGGCTAGTCTGACTAAGCAACGAGTTTGGTATACGAAAACCATTGCATCAATAAAATCGATTTGGACGAATGATATGAGTATCGTTCCATCTAATGGATCGGCTACTGCTAGAATAAGTCCTAGATGTAGTAGATCTTGTCTTGTTGAATGAACTCTAAAGAGAGAGACGCAACTGGTCTGATATTGGTTTTGTTGGTTTTCTTGGCTTTTTGAATGAGTTGTTGCTTGGGTCTGTTAAGTGTGCTTTCGCATCAATTTTTGAATGCGTCTTTGGGAATTTTGAAGGAAGGATTGAATGAGGGATTCTAATACTAAGCTCGTGCCATTGCAGGAGTTCGTTTAACTGACGCTTGACCGTCGTGAAGCGTTCTCCTACTCTCGGTGCAATCTCTCTAAGTGGGTGGTTCTTCGGCCCCTTCTTTTCTACTCCTTCCCGCCAACAAAATTCTTAAAGTTTAAGGTTCAAATCGATGATGCTAACAGGATATATGCTTTTCCACTAAGATAAAGAACTTGGGATAATTATATCAACTTAGAGAAATTACCTCCGAATTTATAAGTTTCATACTAAAAATAGAAAAGATAAAGTTCTAGGAAAGAGATAGAATTAATTCATGTTCTGTAAAACATAATAAAGAAACTTTGGTTGCGGTATATTACGCCTTGGAGAATTTGGTGCCTACTGGATGCTAAATCAGAACGTACGACTTCGGGGAAAAGAACTCTTGCACGAGTGGAAATGATTATGTGGTTTAATAATGTCTGTGCTATGCAATTTACTTTATACATATTAAACTGTTTATACATTCACATAGTCATGGATGACTTGTGCACAAGGTAAGCTTTCCTCAAAACGGTACCCAGGGCACTAGGACTGAATCGGCCTAGGAAAAAATTATGGAATCGTGCTTCGGCACGAGGCATTGCGAGACCTCCAGTTAGGCTCGCAACCTGGACTGGTATGGCAAGTCACAATGCTACGTAATCGTCCTTCATGGTGTCGATATCACCAATGACCGCATATAAGATAGATTGCTTGCTCACCTACTGTCTTGTGCAGGTGGTAAGTATTATGTCTATTTTGTGTAGGAAAGAAGCAATTTTGTGTAGGAAAGGAGCACGACCGTGGTAAGATAAGTTAAAATTGGTTATGTTGTTTACTGTTTAAAATGTGCCTTCGATATGAACTGCAAATTATATAGTTCTAAATAGAAAGATCACTTCGTATGCTAGAATCCTTAATACGCAGTGTCGGTTTAGACGAGTGGGTTCGTCCCAACCACTAGCAAGTGTGCTAACCCCCAACTCCTCAGGTGACGAAAGTGCTACGGGAGCTCGAGACTAGACTGAAGCTGAGACGGTTCTGAGCTCTCCTATTTTTAAGTATTTTGAAGCCCAATTCAGATCGAAGGCTTTTGTTCAAATGTATAAAGGGGCATGAATGTATGGAACGACAAGGATTATTTCATGGCAGCTTGTCGAGAGTTTTCTTTTGTGTTTTCAAAGATGTAGCCGCAACGGCATATGTATAAACCTCCTAAATTTTCCCTATATTTTTTTTATTAATATTGGCATTGATTTTAATTTTTCGTATTTGTACGTCGCATGCGAGTTTACAAGGTAGTATATATTTTTATACACAAAAGTTTTATCAAAAGATTTTCTTTAGTTTATTTTACAAAATAAGTATAAGGTAAATATTTCTAGTTGCTTAAAATTATAAGATGCATCGCGTTGAGATTTGACAAAATGTTATTTATTTATCTATTATAGAAAGGCTAATTAATTTATCGTACAAAACTATATTTTATGTGCGAGTGACATGAAATTGATTTCATGTCCACTTTGATTTTTAGAAAACTATTTTGTAATTGTTTTACTTCGTTATAAAAATGTAATTTAAATATTTAATTTTCAAATTTTTTTATTATTATATTTTATTATTTGTAAAATATATTTTTAAAATGTGTTTGATTAAATATGAAATTAATTATGGAGATTTAAAATTTAAATGATTTTTATTGATAGTTTAAATTAAATATAGGATTTACTTAGATATAAATTCAATCGGATTTGATTGAAATAGTTTTGAATCTATTAGAATTAAATCGTGATTTATCTATTGGGGTTTAAACCAATCCTAGTCTCTATCCAACTAGGAGCACCACCTCCTATATAAGGAGAAGCCCCTGCTCTTTTTCCATTAAAAATTACACAACTCTAAATTCCATCCAAATTGTGCCGCGTATTTGTGTCCACATATTCTTATTCCAGTTATTTATTACAGTTATCCACGTCGTATCGGACAGCTCCGACATGACGACACCACTCATCCCCGGCCCCGGCCGACTGCTGTCCCATCGTCACCAATGTCGCCACCGTTCCCCTTTCCTTCCGTCGAACAGAACTTCACCATCACCACATCCACGGCCACAACAGCCCTACTCCGACACCACCATCGTGCACACCTCCGCAGTAATTCGTCCCAGCCATACTTTTTGACCACCACACGAAGCCCCATCATCCACGCATCTACCCTAAGCCTCCTGACACCACACAGAACCTGATCTCATCCCCACCACCATCACGTCATTATCTCCACCGCCACCTCTTTCGACTCCGCTGTGGCCAAGGCCAACATCACCCTACGCCAGCACCAACCCGAACCACCTCGACCTCCGCTATCACCTGCAACAAAACACCCACCATTTTCCCCGTCGTCGCCACGACCACAAACTGCCACCTCCACAAAACACCCAAATAAACTCACCTTATTATCGTCGAGCCACCGTCGTAGCGGTCGAGTCGCCGCCGCGCACCTCTGTCGATCAGCCCAGGAGAGGAGACCCCCGCCTCAGTCGTCGAACGCCTCGCCTTCCGGGGGCCGGCATCCGATCCTCACGCCAAGCGCTCCGACCTACGAGCATCCGCCCCCGCCTTCTCTCTTCCGTCTCCATCTCCGAACAGCTCGCCACGGCCACTGTCGGCCAGCGATGCCCACATAAAATCCACAACACCACCATCATCATTCATGAAGAAGAGGGGGAAGCCCTAACCTGGCCGAGACCCCCGCGCCACCTCCGGCGCCGCCCTCCGCGCACAGCCGCCCCGGCCAGTTTTCTTCAGCTGACCGCCCATCGGATCTTCTTTCCCGGCACCTTCTCGCTCCGCGCCTAGCCGGGCACTGCACGACCAACAAACCGACTCCTTCCAGCTTCTGTACAACTCTTGTCCGTCGGTAACCCCTTGGCCGCCGCGCCATCTGCAAACTCCCCGCCGGTGAGATATCCTCATTTTCTTCCAGACTCGTCTCACCCTTTCTTTTTGCTTCTTTTTATTTTCTCTCTTAAATTCCTTCACATCCAATTCTTACAAAGAAGGGAGCACTGCATTTAATTTTTATTGATGCTGTGTGTATTTCTTTTGTTTGGGTTTTAGTTTTGTTTGACTTTTTCCTATCTCACTTTTTTTGGTATATATTGTTTTATACATTATTATATATTATCAACATTATTATTATTAATACTTTTGTTATGATTATTATTATTAGAATTATTATCATTATTATCATTAGAATTATTAGTATTTTTAATTACTGTGGAAATATCTATGAGTACGGGTATTAAATATTTTGCCATTGTTATTATTAGTAAAAATATATAAATGCTATTTCATCCCAGACTTTTATATCTTACAAAATGTAGTTTAACACCAAAAGTAATTTCTCTAGATTATATAATGTTTATTTAAATACATTTTTATCAAAAAATGTAGATTCCCAGTTGTAAAATAATTTCTCTAGTATTTAGATATTACGATGAAATATAGTTTTTATATATGCTACAAACTTAGAGTTTTCTTGTCTAAAAACCGTTCCTAATTTTTAGGCGTTTATATAAAATATTTTATTAACAAAAATTTAGTCTTCAAATTATTATGAGATATTTCTAGAACTAGTGTAAGTATCTTTTACTCCAAAAAATTTCTTGATAACCCTATCGATCATGACTAATCTCATTAATCCTATTTTCCCGCAACTTCGGACCCCTACACCTCGAACATGGCTATTGGACATTCATGGCTTGTCGGATTATCGCACCATCTCAAACGTCAACCAGGCAAGATACCTTGCCTTATTTACTGTCTATAATTAGTTGCATGTTCTTTATTTTACTGCATATTTATTTCTTATTTATTTTCAGTTGGATCCATGACTTGCTGTTTATAGTTACTTTATTTTGCTTTCAATTATTTTCTTGATTGTATTTTAATATGCATATGGACTTAGTCTTAGGGGACTACCTTTTGACAGTGACCCTTGGAAGGTGAAAATAGTTAGATGTATGGGTTACCTAAATCCAAAAGCCGTAGTACCTACGTATTACGGTAGTCGTTTTGCGACGGTCACTAGCCTCGAGCTATGTGGACTGATGGGTCACGGGGGACGCTAGCCTCGAGTTATGCCTTCTGGTAGCATTGGTACTTGACGTGTGTATGTTGTAAGCTTTGAGCTTGTCATGGGGGAGTTAGCCTTCATCTGCCCATACATTGAGATGTCTTCTAAATTGCATACTAGAGAGGTTAGGAGACCTAGTTAATATTATGTCGCACCTCGTTCTAGTCATGGCATAGGACAATGTCACATCGCGGAATAGTGTAGTGACCCGCTCCGCCCTAGCGGAACGCCGATTCAAACGACAAGTGCAACGACTCAAAAACGAGCCGTCGACCCGAAGAGTTGCCTCGACCCGATGAAGTATCGATGCAAATCGATGCCAGACTTGCCTTGGCCCGTCAAGATGAATCCAGACTTAGACTTTCAAAGGCGCGCTCGGAATATCGCTCGGCCGATGCGAACATCGCTAAGGTGGGTGGCTCCGATGAACCCGTCTTTGCTTAGCCTATGCACATAATAATGCGGACACAAACACGAGAATCGCTAGGCGATAACATCTTGCATGCTAATAAATGACCCAACGCACCTAGCTAAGGGAATAATCCCAACTTGTATGCTTGTATAGAATATGGAAAGTAACATGGAAAATACGAGAACTCTCGCCCGCGCTCCATGCTCGTGCTACGGCACAAGCCTACGTTAATGCTCCCTACACGTCCAAACAATCAAACAATGAATGGGTTACAACAATGAAACGGAAAGACTATCAATATAGTCGCACCGTGTAGATTATAGCAACATTGAAAGGCTATGGGACCGATGGGTCGCCAAGGCGACTCCCATACGAGGAGTCGTGTAATGTATAAATGAAAGAGCAAACGAATAAGTGAATCAACGAATGAATACATGAATGAATCGATGAATCAAATGAACAAGTGAAAGAAAGAAAGAAAAGAAAGAATACGTGAAAGATAAGACATGGAAGACGCTATCGACAGGTATGACGGGCACGTGCAACGGGGCTCGCTACCCGCGCTGTACGGACGCCAACCTGGTCGATAACGCATTATGGCTAAGGGTTAGCCTACGGCTCGGAGATAGCCGCTAAGTAAAAGACAAGATAATACGAAATGGTCGTGGACAAACGGCACGGGCGATGGGGGGGTAAACCGTGGCCGTCGTGTGGAAGGATTCTGCGGCACGGGCGTTGGGGGGGTAAACCGTGGCCGGCCTAGGCAGAATCAACGGCGCTTACGGGCTGCTTGGGTGCGGGCTTGGGCACCAAGAGACGTAAGTAGGAGGGTATATTCAAGAGACTTAACGGGGTGTACCAGCCATCACCCTACGCTAAGTTGAGAATTGCCACAGGGGAATGTCCTAAATGGCTTGTAAAGCCAGCGACCCGTGCATGTAGATTAAGTGGACTATGCTGGTGGCAATCCACGTGCAAGTTCTTGCATTGAAATCAAAGTAGTCTAAGTTAACTAAATGAAGTGTTTCCTGAACATGCTCGAAATATAACACTCAGAACATGCTTGCAAAGTAACATCCTGAACATGAACGTGCTCGAAATGTAACATGCCTGAACATGCTTGAAATATACCACCCCGAACATGCTTGAAATGTGCCTCCTGAACATGCTCGAAACGTAACACTAGAACATGCCTACGACGTGCTAGAACCCGAGACATAGACACGCCCGTAACATTGAATGTTGACATGAATCACGTTAAGTTACTTCATGTTAATTGTTGACTAACTTGGTTTACTTGAACAGGGAAGGCCGGACGGTAAGTATGGGTAAGTTGTGCATGTATTTCCATGCGACACTTGAAATCGGTAACACGGGATAGGTTATATCATATGCCATGTAAATGACCCTAAGGCAAGATTAGAAAGACAATGAATGATAGAGATGCACACAAGTAAATGGAACGTGTTCGGTAATGATAGTGATTATGGGCGAGCTAGCCTCCCCACCAGTGCATAACAATGTACTGATAACCCCACAGTCTACTTGCAGGATGCAGGAGACGCCGGCAGGTGCGGAGCTTCAATCGAACGTGCTAAGACGCGGAGCTATCTCTGGGCCTTGGAGCGTTGCAAGGAGCTGGAGCACCATATACGGGACATAATGTATCGGAACATCGCCATGAATCATTCTATCTTGTAAGCCACTTGGCACGCCTTTTATGTTTCAGAGAGAGAGAGAGAGTTTGAGCGACTTGTAATATCGGCCTAGCGCCGCTTGTAAACTTGTTGAATATTAATAAAGAATTTGGTTTCGCTTCAATTGTGTTCATTTATATTCCGCTGCAAATGGGGACACTCTGTGCGACTCTGTGGCCTAGAACTCAAATCGGCCGTTTCTGGACTTGGCCTTGCACGGGCGCAACCTAGGCCCGTGCGGCATCACGCCTTAGCGAGGACGATCGCTCCTACGGGAGCGGGGCGTGACAGATTGGTATCAGAGCACGGCTTTACGTCCTTGGACTTCATTTCGATTATCTCAGTTTTGAAAGCTCGGTTGGAAGAAAAGAAGTATACGCTCTCTCTCGTTGTGCCTTGGGATGTTCCATACAATAAGTCTAATACTTTCAAAAGCTCGTACAAGTACTCGGTTGCACGGGATCGATAGGCGAAGGCCTTTGTGCCGGACGACGTTAAACATGACTCGATTGAGAACACATGCAAAGTTAACATGTCTCGTACGTGCCTAACTAGTCTTGCGTTGACCCTAGCAACTGAGCGTGCAAAACATGAATATAGTCCATGCGGGATGGTTAAGCGGTACAACTTAGTCTGCGTGTCGCGCACCTCGACTCTTGGGTGCAATCGGGTTGCGAGCGATATCAAGTATCGCTCGATCGAGAACGGAGATACACTTTGAGTGTATATCGATAGGAACGCTATCGAGTTAACGCTTAGGCGTACGCGAATGATTGACTTGGATTTTGAGGATTAGTGTGAACGACTTAGTACGTCGAGACGACGTAAGCGAGTACGCTAGAGATTCGTCGAACGAATCTGAAGGATATCTTAGTGCATGGCGCGAACGTGATTTAGGATTAGACCGTATGGCTTGAACCCGAGTGGTGTATGTGATAGGTTCGAAGAAGAATAAGAATGAGTGTCAGCGACTAGTCGAGTGGCTCGAACCCTGAGTGGTGTATGGACGTTATAGAAATTGTTCGAGCGAGACTAAAGGAATTACGGATAGAACAAGTATGTCGGCGAAGCGATGCGGTCGCACAAAGCTTTAGAACGTGTCACGCTTAGTTGATCGTGACTTCGTGTGTCCCAAACGAGATGTCGTTCGGACAACTTGTGAATGGGTAACGCGTGTTAGAAATGATTCGGAACGATGGATGAAAATAAATGGTCTTGATCGAAGAAACTTAGAGGAACGTGCGTGCGATGTCGAATTGATGCAAAGGAAATGTGACTTGAGTTTTGAATAACGATCTTGAAACGAGCTTTGAGGAAAAGCGACTGAACTTGATCTTGAGTATCGGGAAAAATTGAGGAATATCCAACTCGGACAACAGCATCAACGCACGACTCGAAATTGGTTGCAAAGGAAGATCGTCAGGTTACGCATATCGTCGATGGTATTGAGGCGTATCAAAGAGCGATATGCGATAACTCGGGGGTACTCCGACTCGGCGAATGACGATCATGCAAATGTTATTGTTCCGTTGGATGCTATACTTGGGTCGTTAAGGATGTGTCGAGGAAAAGATAAACTTGGCTCGAGGATGAATGACGGTCGGACTATCAAATATAGACTTGGCTTGGATGAAAACGGAGTGTTTGGATTTACTTCGTTGTCAACCACAACGTAGACGTTCTTGCCTTATGCGAGCGCAACCCCAGCCTCGTACATGCGTCGCGCCGACTAGGACTATCACTCCGCGTGAGCGCTGGTATGGTGATTCATACAGCGGGAGTGATCGGTACTCGCCTGGCGTGGCAACTCGTGTGCTTCGACTTGTGGTTTGACACGAAAGAGACTTGAGGATGAATTGTGTGTTTGAAGAGTTGAACTTGAGGATTGAGTAGGTCCAATCTGCGTATCGAGAATGAGTTAGTCTAAACTCAAACAAGAGTTACGCCCCGATGAGAATGATTATTCCGCGGGAGCGTTGCATGGTGATTCATGAACCGCCGTAGATAATCGGACTCGCGTGAGATTGGGGCAGAACGTATTGTCGAGCTGGATGACCTCGTGATCGAATACATGAATTGGTTTAGAATTGGTCATTGAACAGATTTGGATGTTGCAAAACGAATGCATCTATGCGAACTAAGTGATCGTGCTCGATGTTTAGGAATCTGAGTGACACGAGCTTGGATAGAAAAATCCTGCACCACCGACTTTGGTTTGACCCTAGGATTGGGGTCAGTGTTGGCATTATTGTTGGGGAACTATGATTCCAATCCTGACATTGACTTAGCCTCAAAAAGATGGCCTAGCGGTTAGGCGAGACGCCCCTGTTTTATGTGTTAGCAATCGAAAGATTGATCTTGAGGATTGGCATGGACGGATAGCATGAATCACGAATGTAGGAAACCCTACTCACGAGACTCGGCTGACATGCATATATTTCAGGGACGCCTGGGTATGTGCACGATGCGACTCGAGTGAGAATGACAAATTCTTTATCATGCGGCTTGGCTGAATGCAGGTATTTTAGGGACGCCTGAAATGCGTGCACGATCCGGCCAAGTGATACGATGAGTTCTAGCACGACTTGGGGAGTGAACAAGTGTTGTGAACGTGAAATCGTGCTAGTAAAAGTTGGTACAACGAATTGAACCATTGATAGGAAGTTATGCTCGACGATAGTGCAATACTTGGTCTTGAATTGGACGAGAATTTACTTGACTGGTCGACCCCGCTAAGAAGAAATCATACTGATGTCATGAACGAGAACGCTTGAGAAGCGAGTCGGGTCATCTCGATGACCGAGATGAATGAAAAGTGAATTTGCCTTAGCCTGCGACCCTCGTATTTGACGAATTACAATGTGCCTCGTATAACCATTCCAGTTCCATGACACGTCGAAATGGCAACCAAGACGAAGAAATGCTCGAATTGAATAAGTACAATCAACTCTAAAATGAATGAAAGGCTATTCGATAAAATCGACCCAACGCGTGCGACACGGGACTTAGAAATATATCAAGTACGGTTCGATGCCATCGAACGATAAAGCCATTCGATAGGAAATTGACTAAGATGTGTACACGATCCGAGTTAAGGAACGGTAGGATGACCTGCACTCAGGAAGTCTCGAGGACGAGACTTGTTTTGAGTGGTGTATGATGTAGTGACCCGCTCCGCCCTAGCGGAACGCCGATTCAAACGGCAAGTGCAACGACTCAAAAACGAGCCGTCGACCCGAAGAGTTGCCTCGACCCGATGAAGTATCGATGCAAATCGATGCCAGACTTGCCTTGGCCCGTCAAGATGAATCCAGACTTAGACTTTCAAAGGCGCGCTCGGAATATCGCTCGGCCGATGCGAACATCGCTAAGGTGGGTGGCTCCGATGAACCCGTCTTTGCTTAGCCTATGCACATAATAATGCGGACACAAACACGAGAATCGCTAGGCGATAACATCTTGCATGCTAATAAATGACCCAACGCACCTAGCTAAGGGAATAATCCCAACTTGTATGCTTGTATAGAATATGGAAAGTAACATGGAAAATACGAGAACTCTCGCCCGCGCTCCATGCTCGTGCTACGGCACAAGCCTACGTTAATGCTCCCTACACGTCCAAACAATCAAACAATGAATGGGTTACAACAATGAAACGGAAAGACTATCAATATAGTCGCACCGTGTAGATTATAGCAACATTGAAAGGCTATGGGACCGATGGGTCGCCAAGGCGACTCCCATACGAGGAGTCGTGTAATGTATAAATGAAAGAGCAAACGAATAAGTGAATCAACGAATGAATACATGAATGAATCGATGAATCAAATGAACAAGTGAAAGAAAGAAAGAAAAGAAAGAATACGTAAAAGATAAGACATGGAAGACGCTATCGACAGGTATGACGGGCACGTGCAACGGGGCTCGCTACCCGCGCTGTACGGACGCCAACCTGGTCGATAACGTATTATGGCTAAGGGTTAGCCTACGGCTCGGAGATAGCCGCTAAGTAAAAGACAAGATAATACGAAATGGTCGTGGACAAACGGCACGGGCGATGGGGGGGGTAAACCGTGGCCGTCGTGTGGAAGGATTCTGCGGCACGGGCGTTGGGGGGGTAAACCGTGGCCGGCCTAGGCAGAATCAACGGCGCTTACGGGCTGCTTGGGTGCGGGCTTGGGCACCAAGAGACGTAAGTAGGAGGGTATATTCAAGAGACTTAACGGGGTGTACCAGCCATCACCCTACGCTAAGTTGAGAATTGCCACAGGGGAATGTCCTAAATGGCTTGTAAAGCCAGCGACCCGTGCATGTAGATTAAGTGGACTATGCTGGTGGCAATCCACGTGCAAGTTCTTGCATTGAAATCAAAGTAGTCTAAGTTAACTAAATGAAGTGTTTCCTGAACATGCTCGAAATATAACACTCAGAACATGCTTGCAAAGTAACATCCTGAACATGAACGTGCTCGAAATGTAACATGCCTGAACATGCTTGAAATATACCACCCCGAACATGCTTGAAATGTGCCTCCTGAACATGCTCGAAACGTAACACTAGAACATGCCTACGACGTGCTAGAACCCGAGACATAGACACGCCCGTAACATTGAATGTTGACATGAATCACGTTAAGTTACTTCATGTTAATTGTTGACTAACTTGGTTTACTTGAACAGGGAAGGCCGGACGGTAAGTATGGGTAAGTTGTGCATGTATTTCCATGCGACACTTGAAATCGGTAACACGGGATAGGTTATATCATATGCCATGTAAATGACCCTAAGGCAAGATTAGAAAGACAATGAATGATAGAGATGCACACAAGTAAATGGAACGTGTTCGGTAATGATAGTGATTATGGGCGAGCTAGCCTCCCCACCAGTGCATAACAATGTACTGATAACCCCACAGTCTACTTGCAGGATGCAGGAGACGCCGGCGGGTGCGGAGCTTCAATCGAACGTGCTAAGACGCGGAGCTATCTCTGGGCCTTGGAGCGTTGCAAGGAGCTGGAGCACCATATACGGGACATAATGTATCGGAACATCGCCATGAATCATTCCATCTTGTAAGCCACTTGGCACGCCTTTTATGTTTCAGAGAGAGAGAGAGAGTTTGAGCGACTTGTAATATCGGCCTAGCGCCGCTTGTAAACTTGTTGAATATCAATAAAGAATTTGGTTTCGCTTCAATTGTGTTCATTTATATTCCGCTGCAAATGGGGACACTCTGTGCGACTCTGTGGCCTAGAACTCAAATCGGCCGTTTCTGGACTTGGCCTTGCACGGGCGCAACCTAGGCCCGTGCGGCATCACGCCTTAGCGAGGACGATCGCTCCTACGGGAGCGGGGCGTGACAAATAGTGTGCTACCCTTTGTCCTTATTTGGTTGTAGGGTAGTCTACTGTTTCGATGATGGGATATTGGACCGTGTTATGGTTGGGACACTTTACTTTTACTTGGTGACTTTATGGCATATTTTATATTCAGTTTTTATGGCATGTTCTTCCTGTATCTTGTTACGTCCCTTTGAGGACCTGGTGATCTCTCCAGATGTGTATTTTCGGAATGTTTTACAGGTGCTCTAGCCAAGGCCATGTTTTACTCTCTTCCTCCGAGATGATTGTACTTGGATCGCCTTGGTATCGCTCGACAA
Source organism: Iris pallida (assembly GCA_029216955.1). NCBI lineage: Eukaryota > Viridiplantae > Streptophyta > Magnoliopsida > Asparagales > Iridaceae > Iris > Iris pallida. The sequence goes on along the minus strand of JANAVB010042220.1, from coordinate 1,133,864 downwards.
ATTCATTTGTTATGTATTTCCCTCTTTTTAGTTGGTAGTAGATTTGTCTCCGCCCAACGATTTATAAATGACAATTCATGAGTTGATTTACAAACTCTGCCTTAATTATTGTGGATGAGATTAGTGTCGTGGTTTACTGCATTTTACAGCTTATATAGACATACAATGGTTCCATATATTGGAGTATATTTCGTATGTATGCAGCTGGCATGTCTACGTACTTAGTCCTAAGTATTTTGGGACTAAGGCGTTACAATATGTAATCTAAAAATAACCTTGCACATACTTTGCAAGTTTTATGAATGAAAAGCTAAATTTCTTCCTATTCTATGTCTTCAACTCTTTGCATTGTTTAATTTCAACTGGTCGTCTCAAAAGAATTTTCAAGTGCACATTCTTGCCTTGTACAAGTCCAATAAAGACTTGTACGGCATCACGTCCCGACTCGTGGGATCGATTTATCTCGAGTCAAAGCTATGACGACCGATTTGGTGAGTCGGGGCGTGACAAGCGCTTCTGAAGTACCGCCTTAAAGTCGAGGAAGCTTTTTGGAACCAGAAAGCCAGGCTAACTTGGGACCTTGAGGGCGATAAGAACTCGAATTACTTCCACTCCTGCGTCAAGGGCTGTAGACAACAACTCAACCTCCACCAGATCACAGATGAGAGTGGCCTCATTATCAAAGATCAACGGGATATCCAGTCGGCTGCTTCTTCCTTTTACAATTAGTTGTTTACCAAAGATGCCATCCACAAGGATGAGGAGTTTTTGGCGGCCATTTCTCGCCTGATCCCCATGAAGAATAATTCGGAGACCTTCAAAGACTTTTGCCCTCTGAGCATGTGCACTTTTATCAATAAAATCATCTCCAACGTTATTGCTAATCACATGACTGGGTTACTCCCCAAAATTATATCTGAAGAGCACAACATGTTCGTCCGCGGCCACAATATTTTAGACAACATTTTGTTAGCCCAAGAAATGATCAGTTGCAAGAAATTCTCGGGCAGGGGAGGCTTGTAAATCCCGCCCCCCTAATTTTTATACATTTTCCTATATATTTTCATTTACAAAAATTTTATGTTGACCCTATATTTTACTTCATATTTCTATTAGAATAAATTTAGCAAGTTTAAATACATATCATATATATGATAATATACAAAGAGTTTTCTTTATAAAAAACTAGATATAGTTGTTAAAAATATTCTTAATAAATTTATATTGAGTTTTATATTTAATTTATATATATTTGCTTCTTATGTAATTATAATATCTAGTTTACATGGGTTAATAGGAATATAAGACCATGTATGATGTTTTATTTTTATTTTCTTGATTTTGGAAGATATATATATATATATATATCTATTCATTAACTCGCAAGAAATTGAATTTCTCGTGAGTCAATGAAACTATTATTCTCCCTCACTTGAACAGAGAAGTGAACGCTATTAAGGAAGAAATTCTCTTCTAACCTATAGGAATCCCTCTTGAAATGAACCAAATCAATTATTGTTGATGCTATCATCTATTATTTAAATCCAATCAAATCCAATCGACCAAGATTTGATTTAAATCTCCTATACTAGGAAATTCTCTAGTTCAACAACAAAAGAATATACATACCTCTAGAGTCCCTGTAGACTCTAGAAGTTTGTCGTCTAGGTAGGAGCTTTCCCTGCCAGTCCCTTTCAACCCTGACGCCGACAGTCACCAGAGTGCAGCCCTGTAGGAGCCGCACACATGTGTACAGTGCAAGAGCGGCCAGAGCCACTCACAGTAAGCTGAACAGAGCACCGCTCTGTTTTAACCCGCCAGTCAAGTACCCATGTTTAACCCATAAATTTTTCTAGCATGATCTATCATTTTGCAATCCGTAAATTTCTAAGCATAGCCTAGATGACCCTCTCCACATCCTAGTAATTAGTTCGAGGTGTAGTCATGCCATCGACCCGGAAAACCGATCCAAAAACCTATGAAAAACTGTTTCAAAAAATAGTTAGAATCGGTTTTTGTGACCCGGTTCGACGATCAATTTCGATCAACTCGTGCAAAATTTTTGAAAACTAATTGAACAATATCGTAGACAATATATAGGGTTTCAAACCACTTTTCATATTTCTGATTTCGTCCACTGTGCACCAAGAAAACATATTTAGAAAATTGAGAAAAATAGTTTATAAAACAGTAAAAAAATTATGAAAACCACAGATACGGTATGCACCCCGACAAACCGGGCGACGTGGTCACAACCCATGAGCATCGAAAGTTGTGTATGGATGTTTTCGACGTGTAGGATTCGACGGAACTCGATTTCGTTGTGTGTGTGGCAAAATCGAGGCGTATCGGTCGAGATATTCCGTATCGGCCCCTTTACAAACTAGCCCATAACTTTGTGCATGTTTATCTCAAGAAAAAAATTTGTGCCAACATGACCGTATCATTTTTCTGGTCTTGTATGCCAAGTTTGGTCCGATTCTGAGAAGGTCCACCGGTCCGCCGACCCGCGACCTGATCCAACGGGCGAATTTATGTACGGCCTACCGGAATCCAACTTTGGACATACGTTTGGGTTTGTCTTATCGAATCGGACACGTAAACATATAGTTTGATAATTTTAGAGACCGTTGGTACTGGCACACTTTTTGGTGCAAAGCGGGTCCAACATCAGACATCATTTTGACCAGAAATTACGATTTTGCCCCAGTGTCCAGAATTAGACTTTTGGGCAGGCATTCTTAGACATTTCTTTTATACCAAACATATTGGTGATATCTATTTCAGCATCCGGAGGTTGTTGCACGAGTTTGGTTTTATGTGGCACACTGAGTGGTTGGTATTATCGGTTTCACCAGCAAAGGACCACAAGTGAGTATATTTGTTATTTGTTTTCGATATTGTTAATTACTTTAGTTCATTGTTAGTCATTTGATATTTGATTCTTAGCACGCTCGTCACACGATAGCATCTCATGTTTCATGTTCATGTCATGTTACTTATCATGTACATGGTGTCGGAACGGAAAAGTACTAATAGATATGTAATCAGACCCTAGACCTTATTTTATTTCATGCATGTAGACCTTGTTTTATTTCATTCATGTAGACCTTGTTTTATTTCATGCAAGTAGACCTTGTAGACCTTATTTTATTTCATACAAGTAGACCTTGTAGACCTTGTTAAATAAAGTAGACCTTGTTAAATAAAGTAGACCTTGTAGCTCTTGTTAAATAAAGTAGACCTTGTAATTAACTTAGACCTTGTGGTGTAATTGTCCTCAGATCGATCATATATCGAAAGGTACTTCAAATCACATAGATAGCATTCCCTGTTGTTTTACTCTTTAACTGTTGTCATGTAGTTTCCTGTCTATGTTTTTTATGTCTCTTGCTACCATGATCCTGATTATTTTATCACGTATTTCATGGCTAACCTCTGTCTTATAGTCGCTATCAAATATTGGAACTGCATTCAATGAATTGTACTCATTTCATTCCTGACAAGAAACCAAAAAAAACTAGGTTAATCGCGACTACTCTTAGCCAATGGGAGATACGGGTGTACTTGCAGGCCAAAACCTAGAGATTAGCTAGATAGATGAATTGTAGTCGTTTTTCGATACTTGTAAGAACATTGTACTTTCTTTGAATATAAATCTTATAAATATTTAGCAATGTGAATGATCAATAAAGATAATTTTTGATCATTTTGTTTTCTTGTGGCCTTGATAGCGTTCTACCGTCGATACTGCGGCGTAGGCTGGCTTGGACACACACTCGTATCCCAAAAAGTGGGTGCGGGTCGTGACAAGTTTTTGTGGTGGCCTATGCAGGTCAATTTTTGCAAAATTATAGGAACTCGTGATAGTACTTAAGTTAGTCGTACTATTGCAAGCCTGCGACAAGGAAATGCTCATTCATAAGTTACGGTTAATTTGATTTAAGAGAATGACTAGGACTATGAGTCCTTTATTCAAATTGACCGTTGGGTAGTTAAGTTTGTTATATAGGCCATACAATTTAGATAAGGTGTTATTAAATTTAGATAGCTTGACAGATCCCCATAGATACACTATTACATTTTGTTACGACGATATGATCCAATGTGGATAGACTATTCACTTGGTAAGTTAGACATTCCTATAATTAATGCTCTAACCTTGATAAATTATTTTTTCCCTCTTTAGATATCATCCTCATACCATAAGGCTGAATTGCCTATTTAATTCCTATTTCGCCATAAGGAATCATTTTTATAATTTTTGATTCTGTTATCTATATACGATCTCGAGTTAGTTTCGATTTAAAGATTTCTCTCAATCATTTGAGTACACATAAAATAGAAAATAGAATGTTTGTAATTCTCTTGTCTTTAGTTATTTCCTTCCTGTTCAATCTTTTTCGTTTTAAGGATTGAGACCTATAGGACAGATACTTACACTTCTTCCATCTTGATCACCCTGGGACCGGTTCGAGTTATTTTTCCTGCCTAAGTTGTATCACTCATTTGTTTCCATAAGTAATTATTCAATATTCTATTTATACCCATTGACTTTTGAGCCTAACATGATCCAACTGTCCGTCTAGTAATTCCAAGTCAGTTTTGTTTCATGCTTGTCCCTCAATCCTTGAGTATGAGAGAAGTAGAAGTTGGAAAATTTTACTTCTCGTCTTCGGTCGTTTTCTAGTTGATCGTTTGATTTTCAAAATTGATACCTAATCGATCATTTGATTTTCAAAATGGATACTTTCACTTCAACAACAGATACTTACGCTTTTCTATCGTCGTCGACTTGTTTGAATCCCTAGAAGCTCCTTTGAATTTTATGGATATAGTTGAAAGAATGTTCGTTGACTCATAATGGCAGGACAACAGTGCATTGTCGCTATTTATTTGAATTATAGAGACTGTGGGTTCACTGCAGCCAGCAGCGTACTGGCGAGGCACGACCCCTTATAACGCCCACTTTTCAGAAATGATGGTAATTTTGAACTTTTATAACTTTTATAATTATTGTCATTTAATAAAGATATTTAAGTCATATTGTGATTTTTGATGATTTTTAATCAATTTAAAACTATTTAAATCTGTGACTTATGATTTTGATGTTTTGCTAGTGTAACCCTAGTGACTGCATGACCTGGAGACTAACCATGACCAAGGAGGCCTAACCATGTGATTAGAATGACCAACTTTCTAGCCTAAGGATATTTTGGTCATTTTTGACTTATTGATGAAAATGAATTTTGATTGATTATTATGGTTCTAATCATTTTATTAGAGACTAACCTGGTTTTGACCTAACCTAGATGTTAATGATGTTCATGGAGGCTTAGTTAGAAAGTTGGAGACTTAATGGCTAAGTTAGATTAATATCTAGATATTATGTTAGTAGATATTTTGGTTAGATATTAGTGTAAGAAACCTACTTTTGATGTGAGCCTTTGATTAAGCTTGAATTCATGTGGGAAAGCCTTAGCCACTCATCTAACAATTGCAAAACCCTAACCCTATCCTATTCCAACATCCATCAAGAGGCCACCCCCCCTCCATTTCAATATCTCTTCACAAATTCCTTGCCTTTTTAATACCTACACAAAGTCCTAATAGTGTTCTTCCCCAAACCTTCACCAATTCTCCATTTCTCCTCCAAACTGTACGAAACCAATTGCATTGAACTCCCCTATAGTAGAAGATACCATTGGTGGATAGCTAGCAATGATTGGGAGCAATTTGACCATTGGAGCTTGATGGAGATCAAGATCTATGAGCTTTCATTGAGATTTTAACTCCCGATAGGTAATGGCCTCTAAACTATTTAAATTTTGTTTTCTCTCCATAGTTGCACTCATTTAGGGTCCTCCTAGCCCTAGGCCAAGTTTGGTTAGAAATCGGATCCATTTGGTACATGTATCGGAGGAGTATCAGAGAACTTTTCATAGTGTTCGATGAAATGCCTCTTAGAAATAAATATTCATATTTTTCAAAACTAATTACATAGATTTGTAGCTTATTATGTGTATAATAATATTTGTGTTAACTGAGTTAACTTTCGGTTGTTTTTTGTGTCCAAAATGGACACGGGGATGCTGCACGACGCTGCGTGCGTCTCCCCTGCTGCTGGACATGTTGTGTGCACTGTACAGGACACGGTTTGAAAAGAGACTTGACATGGAGGTGAGGGCAGTCACTGACACAACACACAAGAAATTTGAGATGAAATGGTTCAGTATTCGAGGAGAAATCTCGACTGCACTGGATCACACAACACAGCACACACACGGATTTTTGGCTCCGATACGGTTTTCGTATCACTGATACGATACACTTGGACACATATCAGGGTATTAGACATGGCGACCTAGACCTACTCTACCTGTAGGCTTTACCCCTAGACACTAGGATCTACGTATCGTGTCCTTTTAGACTCGACACCTCAGCATGAGACTGTGTTAAACACACTCTGATATACTGTTTTGACTCTTGTTTGGACACTGTGTGGACACGTGTGGACACGACTCGACACCTAGATGACACCTAGGATTCGACACACTCATCTCCCTTCTAATTCCCAGCTTTTGCTGGTGTTAGGTTCGATTGATTTGATTTGAGGGTTCTCTTGTTCGACTGATACTGAGTTCTAATCTGAGTTTTGATTTCCTGAGATACTTGAGTTTGGGTTTATGTTGAGTTGTGATGATTGGGTTGAATGATGAGATATCTGGGTTTGACATTAAGTTTTGAATGTTGTGATACCTGAGAATTATAGTTAGGATGTGAGATGTTGAGCTTATGTTTCATCTCAGGATTTTCTGAAGTTTCAGTATATATATATATAATATATATATATATATATATATATATATATATATATATATATATATATATATATATATATATATATATTGAATTGACAATTGATTTAGGATTTAGTTGATTCCTGAGTTTAGGTTTGATGTTGAACATTGGTTTTGAATGTTTAGTTTGATATTGGGGTTGGGATATATTCAGATGTTTAGATATATTTTGATGTTTATACATATCAGTGAAGTGGGGATTTGGTTGAGATATGGTTTACATGGATTTGAATGTTGATGTTATATATATAGAGTATATAGGCTTGTATGTATTCATTTGTGAGAGGGTATTTATATATAGATGTATATAGGAGAGCATGAGCTGCAGTAGTAGCTGCAGTGACAGGCACCCTTCCCCCTTTTTTGAACTTCATATCTGTCCCCAAAATTAGCACTTCAAAGTCCAAATCAGTTCCATTTCATAGCTTCAAATCAGTCCACCTTCATTATATTTCCAGTTTCCATTCACTCCTCACTTGCTTCACTACACTGCCTCACTCTACATGTTACAGTCCCCCTCTACATTTCAGTCTTTCCTTCCCTCATAAATTGTATGTATGTAATGAATGTAGTGTAGTGTACATGGATGCAATATAGGGTAATCTAATGTACTGTTATATAGGATAGGCATGAATGAATGTATGTTATTTATTTGATATATATGTATGTAGGTATGATTGAATAGATGCATGTATTCATGTTTGTATGACTTGTATTTATACTTGATATGTATGTATGCATCTATGTAATGTATGTATGCATACATGTATGTATGCAAGTATGCATACATGATATGTATGCAAGTATGTATGTATCTATGTATGTTGTATATTATAGCCTATGCTATATATAGGTATGTATATTGTGATATTGGATATAGGCCTAGAGTATAGTTGACACTATAGTTGACCAATAGACTTGTGGACTTTAGTTGACTAGCCCTAGACCTAGAATGACTTGGTATTGAACCTAATAGGCTAATTTGACTAAGTTGACCAAAGTTGATAAGTGTAAGTTCCAAAACCCTAGAATTGACCAAAGTTTGAGCAAATAGTTCAAATTGACTAGAGTTGACCAAAAGTCAACATTAAGTCAATATATGACCAATTGACCTAGCTTGACTAGAGTTTGACTTAGTTGACTAAGATTGACCTAGTTGACCAAATCCTAGATGTTGACTAGTTTGACCAGAGTTGACCAAGAGTTGACTTTGACCTATATTGACCTAGAGTCATGTAGAATGTATTGTAACTTCAATTATATTATATTGAATACATTATAACTTGTACTGCTCTAAATAGGACTTTGTGACTCTGGTACAGACATCTGATATTATATCATTCCTTTAGAGTATCAGGCGAGTACATTCTCTAATAGTTCTTTCATTTACTTGTCGATTACTGTACTTCAGTTCTAGTTTGTTCTATTTGATTCTCTGTTACAAACACGAATTGATATTACTGGATCTATTGCATGTGACACTCATATTTTTTATGTCTAGCCTCTATTACTGGAACTATTACTGGAATCACCTACTGGTTATACTACTCCTCAAAATACGGTCACTAAAATCTTATAACCTTCTAACTGGTTGCTAACAGTTCTTCCAACAGATATCTAGGGCATATGGCATCTATAATCCCTCATATCTATAAACAACTAAATATTCAATAGTCAAGCAATATTATACTATAATTTAAGAGTTTCTGATAGATTCTAGACAGCATGATCGTCGTCACCCTGGAATAGGAAGGGACGAGAATCAATGGTTCAGAAAGCAAGGAAGAATAATCGAGAACAAATATAAAATTTCAAGGACGTAGCAAAATTTCTAAGAGAATTTTCAAGGCAGTGTGGATTAAGATTTCTAAGGTTTAGTCATAGTCGCAGGCTCGTATCAGTACAGTTACGTAACCGATACGATATGCTCTGACCTGAATAGGCCACCAAAAAAACTTGTCACGACCCGTACCCGCTTTTCGGATGCGAGCTCGTGAGCAAGCCAGCTACGCATCAAGTGGACTCCAGTCCGACTCGAATACGTAACGTTGTCACGGCTATAGTATACTGCCAATTCATGGTAATACAATCTATATCTCAAATCCATAATATTTATACGAAACATGAATGAACACTATGGGTCGTGGTCTGCAGCCCACTAGCATATATGTCCTATAAGACTCCAATGAATATAACAAGAGTCTCTAAACTGAATCAATACGCAGGATATCTCATGATAAGGAATGTAAAACACGAAAAGATGACATTGTAATATCACTGACAAATACCTGAATCATGCATCGCAATCATCTACCATCCCGCTCCGCTAACTAACTCCATACAATCGCTAAACCTGAAGAGATCATCAGGTCCTCAGGGGACATAGCAAGATACATAAAAATATGCCTATCTAGCAGTTTAATCATGCATGATAATATAAACAGGATATAAACAAAGAATGACACTTAACATGGCAAGAGACTACGACCAAACTGCTAACCAGTGACTAACGACAAGTGGCTACTGACAGGTGACTATGAACTGGAATATAATAACAACTATACGTAACTGAACTGCTGGATGAACAAGTGAACACGAGATCAATGGAATACCAAACCCTCGTCCCGAGTGGACTCGCAAGTTTGAATTAATCACTAACCCTCGCCCCTAGTGGACTCGTAGTTTAGTTCACGGTAAGGCACCCTCGTCCCGAGTGTGGACTCTCTGGTGCAAGTACAACATCCTCGTCCCGAGTGTGGACTCACGGATGTAAACAGATCAAGACAAACACCCTCGTTCCGAGTGGACTCTCTGGTGCCATTGAACACGACAAACACCCTCGTCCCGAGTGTGGACTCTCTGGTACAACTTGTCAACCCTCGTCCCAAGTGTGGACTCCCTGGTTGAGGAAAAACGATACAGGGAAATAGCAGTTCAACTACATATACTCGTTCCACGAAATGACTTAGTCAGAGTACGGGTGAGACAAGGTATAACTCGGTTAAGACACAGGTAAGGACTGCTCTAGCATGGACTATAATATGAGCAAGCTGGTATACTACACTATCAAGTCAAGCAAGATAATGAACATGTGAACATGGTATGAATAAAACATATCAAGTCAATTTAACTAGAGAACTAAAGATAACATATAAATCCATAGCAACTAGAGAAACTGAAAGATAACATGATAACAACATGATATCTATAAGCATGATAATAGATTGTAGAGGGAGGCAAGATATCTTGCTTGGAGGTTGCAGGCAGATCCAACAAAATATAGTCAACTGCTAAGCCATAAAGTCCAAATTATCACAACTGTCTCCGAAAGCTGAAATGGATATTACCAACATGTTCAGATTAGTCAAATTATTTATAATTGCCTGTCCTTAAGTCCAATTCTGGACACAGGGGCAAAACGGTAATTTCAGACCAAAACGATGTCCGCCGATGGACCCGCTTTGTACCGAAAAGTATGCCAGAGTCAATGGTCTCTAAAGTGTCAAACTATATGTCTACATATTCGTTTTGATGATACGAACCCAACGGTATGTCCAATTGTGGACTCCGGTGGGCCGTGCACAAAATTGCCCGTTGAATCGGATCGTAGGGCCCGCAAAACGGTGATCCGATCAACTGTCTTAGAATCGGACCGAACTTGGCGTATAGGACCAAAAAATGATACGGTCCTATTGACGCAAGTTTCGTCTCGATCTGACGAACGTGCACGAAGTAGTTGAGTTTCACTGAAATATGTGCAACTAAAAAGCTAAATATATCTAAAGAGAAAAGATTCTCTTTCTTATACACAAAAAGTTATTTCCTAAGGTCTTATATACAAAGTGCACATCTATGTAAGGCTAGCTACAGGAAGCCTTCACCATCCGTTCGTTATGTATTATTAATTTATTATTATTATGGATTTGATTACTCTTAATATTTGTAAATAATATTTTGGTACAATGCATGACTTAGGCAATCATTATTAATGCACACACTATTATAATAGCATGTCTTTAGAAATCCTAAAATTATTTACTTATTTAGAGTATTTGCATATTGGAACCTAAATTAATTACTTATAGACTAGGTTATTCATTTATGTATATAGATTAAAAAAAGTAGACTAATTTCTAAAGTTAGGAGGGCTTATATAGAAGCTTACCATGACTCTATTAATGTGTTGCTGTTGTGATTCTATATGCTCACGTAAAGGAATGCTTGCATGGCTCTTTCTTCTCCTTCCAGCTATTATTCGGTGTGCAGCCTCAAATAGGATTATATAATCTGCTAGTTGAAGAATCTCAAACTCGTGCATGGGCTCTTCTGCTCCTTCGTGAATAGACTAGCGACCATGTGGTCGTCTTGACCGACGACCATGGCAGTAGGTTGGGTGCCTAAATGTCACCCCCAGTTTTCACAAACAGGGATATTTTGGTAATTTTCCACTTTAAAAATTATTTTGGAATTATTTAATTATTATTTGTATTATTTTGGGGTTATTTGAATCGGGTTCGAATTTTAACTCATTCCGACTTGTTTTGACTTGTTTCGGGGACCCGGAGTATTTTGACCTTAGCGGGCCCACACACTAGTTAGCCATGGTCCACATGTTAGATATTTGGTTAGAGACTAGACTATTATTTTTAGTTAATATTAGTTAGAGATTAGTGGTTTCGGTTTGACTAAACTACCCCCGGTTTAACCCTTCCTATTTATTAGCTATTTAAACCATTGGAGGGCAAACTTGTAATTATCCAAATAGGACAAAACCCCCATGTGTGGCTGGCCATAGAGTAGGGATAAGGAGAGAGAAAACCATCTTTCCTTTCATTCTCATCCACTTTTTCTTCTTCTTCTCCAAAGGGCTCCTTCCACTTTTGAAGCTTCCCATTGATTCTTTCTCCAAACCAAGGTGATTTCTTCTCTAAACTTGTTCCTCTTCTCATGTAGAATGGTTAGGAATCCATTAGGAATGATTCCCATGGTGGTGTCCCCATTAGAGACCATTTTTGTGTCCTTTGGATATTTCTAGGGGTGTCCACATGTAGGATTGTGTCCCAATAGGAAAAGCCCCCATTTGGACTCATGGATATTGTTTTAATATTGTTTTTGTGTTGTTTTTATTAATATTCCAGATTTTACATGTTTTTAGAATGAGTTTCTCCATGTATCTATATGTATCATATTCATTCCTATATGTATTTATATATATAGTTATATACATATCATTCTATATAATATATATATATATATATATATATAATATATATATATATATATAATATATGGTGGATATTGTGTTGTGTGTGTGATGTTTTTGTGTGGGTTGGAGAGCAGCCAGGTTCGGCCAGCATAGGGAAGGTGTGTGTGTGTTTGTTAGAGGAAGGATGGGTGAATTTATAGGTGTGTGTGTGGGGTTTTGAGAGGGGTTTGTAATAGAAGAAAATGAGATTGAGGGATTGAAGAGGCATGAAGGGGGGGGGGGGGGGGTTTGCTGCTGAATTCAGCAGCTAGGAGACACCAATTCAGCCCCATAACACTAAAACAGTCCCTATGGCAGTCCCCTTGGACCCCCTTGACAGCCCCATGTTACTGCCTACTTGTTGTCCTTTTTGACACACAAAATCAGTTCTTTTCCCACTCCAAACCAGTCCAACATGGGTACATGTTGCTGTCCCAAATGACAGCCATGTATTCCCCAAAATCAGCCCACATAGGAACCCTATGGCTGTCCTATTTTGCCAAGGACAGCCCCACCATTTCAGCCCCCTTGGACAGTCCAAACAGCCTATAATCCCCACTTTTCAGTCCTGAAAACACCCCAAAATCAGCCCATGTATGAGCCAATACATGGCTGTCCCTAAATGGCCTAATATCAGTCTAAACACAGCCCCAACATGTCCCCTATAACCCCACAAAATCGGCCCCACAAGTCCACTCAAAACAGTCCATATATTGTGTGTGTGTAGTTGTGAGAAGTATTTGAGGTTTGTGTGTGAGAGAGAGAGCCTAGTGAGTGATACTAGTATCCCATAGTTAGCCTATATGCAAAACTAGTAGGAAACCTATAGGGGAGGCTTATAGAGTGTCGTATCATGTGAGAATGAGTGGTGGGGTGAGTGTGGTATAGAAAAGGGTAAATTCATGAGATGTTTAGATAGGTAATAGGGTAAACCTATACCCCGTATCCTAACATGGCCTAGATACCTAGGATACCCAAATTTCTTGGTAGGTAAACCTTAGATAGGTTGATATCTAGCTACCCTAAGGAGCCTAGGTTAGTGCCATGGGTATTTGCAAGGTTTCCTTGGGTTTGGGTAAGGTATCGGGATTTACCTTAGAAGGGTAAATGCTAGTTTTGCCTAGAATAGGATATTGGTGTTAGAAGTCTAAGATGGTGTTAGAACTTGATCCCCGTGGTTGGTAATGATCAAATATGGTACTCTAAGACTAGTTTTGACGTCGGTTGACCTTTTTGACCAAAAGTCAACAAAAGTCAACCGAGAGTCAAACTTAGCCTTTAAGCGACCCGATTTGACCGAAACCAACCCAGAGTTGACCAGTTGACTAAAAGTCAACAGTTGGTCAACATTAGACTAGTTTGACCTAGGGTTGACCTAGAGTTGACCAGAGTGACCAGAGTTGACTTTTTGACCAAAAGTCAACTGTAAGTCAACCGTTGATCCCGATTGACCTAGTATGACCTAGTATGAACCAGTATGGCCTAGTATGACTCAGTTTGACCTAGATTGACCTAGTTTTGACTTAGACTTGCATTCATGGCTTGTATTAGCTTCTTTTTCAGTATTTAGCCCTGTTTGACTCATAGTATTATTTTAGGTCTGTGATCACTCTGAGTATCTGTTCACCTATCAGCTCAGGACCACAGGCGAGTACATTCACTGATAGTTTTCATTGTCTTGATATCTGCTATATCCGATTCAGTTGTAGTGTTATACTCGATTTCCAGTCACGACAGTTCACGGACTAGTATATGTTGGATCATGACATAGGATGTTATTCCTAGAGTTACATGGTATATTGGTACATATTCTGTCTTATTCAGTGTATCGGTATAGACACCGTTTCAAAAGGAGACTTGCTACCCTCTTATGGAATCCCGTGTCATAACGTGTCATGTCCAGATCCATTGTACTATTCGGGGATGGGGAGTTATTAGTGGTTGTGTGATCAATTCCCACATGATTCTATGGTACATATGGTTCATAGCTATACCCTCACCTCACGACGGGTAAAGCCTTACCCTATACGGTTCATAGCTTTCCATGGTGACCGGCCTTATCGTTTTATTGTATTCATGGTTCATAGCCGGTCAGATGGAAAGCCTGATCATTTTCCCAAGCCGATCATATGACGCACTAATAATTCAAGGCACCTTTTATATTTATTATCTTGCGGTGACTAAGTTCTGTTCGGGAGAAGGTTACAACCCGGTCCTTGTTTGGTTTAAGAGTTGTAACTCGGCTTTCGAATAGTTCCCAAGTCATCCTACATATACATATACATTATCGTCCTTTACAGTACTCACATCATGATATATATTTCCAGTTGATTTTGTCTTGTTTTATTATACTGTCTCTTATAGCTTTTGTCAATTCACATGGAACTGCTGTTGGTGTTTTGTACTTGCTCATTTTTCTGACAGGATACATTGACAAAATTTTACAGATGACTTAGAGACTGATTGCCCGACTTACTACGGGATAGAGTCGGATGGACTTGACCTAGACAGGGCTTAGTGGTAGAGCCACTAGACTTCGCTTATCCCGAGTAGCCTAGTTTTAGTTAGGTTTGCCTGGCCTGCGAGCCAGCTAGTTCTTTTCTGTTGTAGCATCTTTATACTTATTACTATTCTGAGACTCTGGATTTGTGTTAGCTGTGACTTGTGGATATTTCTGGACTCGTTTCTTGCTTATTCTATCATATCTCTTTTCCATGCTTTCTACCTTAGTTTTGATTTATGTGATTGAGACAGTATTGCTTTGTTCCTCTGTTCGGAGTGTATATACTGTACAGGTACATTTATCTGTTTAGTCGTAGTATTTACGGACCCTATATACAGCGTTCTACCGCCGATTCTGCGACGTAGGCTGGATGTAACCACGTACTCGTGCCCCTCTTCAGGGTGCGGGTCGTGACACGTTTTTGTGGTGGCCCATGCAGGTCAGTGTAAACTAGTGCGAACTCGTAATGGTGCTCGACTTAGAGTGCTAATTACGAGCCTGCGATTAGGATATAGGATTAGGGCATGATAGGTGTTGCTCAATCACATGCTAGAAAATCTCTGATCTTTTGATTACCATGACAATTCTTTTGTATTGAATTTAATTGTCCGTCTTTGATATTCCTATCATGTGCCATATTGATCTCTTGGGTTCAATTCATCTTCAGGATGACAGTCACTCGTTCTCAGGCAGGCGGGTCCTAGTGCAGTTCCAGAGAGGTCAGATCAAGGAGGTCCTCCACCTCCGGCTACGGGACTGACAGTCGAGAGTGCAGTAGCATCAGTTCCTGCCCTTCAGGCAGGAGTAGCAGTGGCAGTTCCCGGAGGTCTTCCACCTCCAGCTGGGGGAGCTGCAGTTCAGGGAGCAGCCACATCAGTTCCTGCCCTACCGGCGGGAGCACCGGCAGCGACGGTTTCAGGAGGTCTTCCACCTCCAGCAGCGAGACCGTCCATGGTCATTCCAGACATTCTTCCAACCGCCGCCTCAGCTACCGGCAGACACTCATGGTATGATGGCCCTTCTACAGCAGATGTTGCAGACGCAGAGAGCACAGGCAGAGGCACAGCACCGTCAGGCAGAGGTGCTGCGACAGACGATGGAGA
Source organism: Iris pallida (assembly GCA_029216955.1). Lineage (NCBI taxonomy): Eukaryota > Viridiplantae > Streptophyta > Magnoliopsida > Asparagales > Iridaceae > Iris > Iris pallida. The sequence continues at coordinate 1,118,153 of JANAVB010042220.1, read as the reverse complement.
ACTCGCACCAGTTAGCTATGGCAGCAGTAGAGAGAGGTGTACCGGCGACAGTTCAGGGAGCACCAGCACATCAGCAGGGCCAGGGGAGACCCGGTACACATCTCGACTTCAGGAAGATGAACCCGCGAGATTTCAAGGGTACCGAAGGTATCCTATACGCGGACGACTGGCTAGAGGATGTCCAGCGGAGTCTGGAGTTGGCAGAGGTTTCGAGAGCTCTGTGGGTAACTTCTGCAGCGAGCCAGTTCTTCGATATAGCGCTGACGTGGTACCGCACGGATCCGCGTGCGTCAGTGAGGGGATTGTCTTGGGAGGACTTCAGGAAACTCTTTAAGGAGAAGTTCTACCTGGACGTAGCCGTGTCAGCTTTAGAGGGGCAGTTTGTCAGTCTGGAGCAGGGGAGCTCGTCGGTCGATGAGTACGCAGCAGAGTTTTTTCCGCCTAAGCAGGTTTGCACCGAGTTTGGTTCAGGATGAGGGGTGCAAGGCCCAAAAGTTCAGGAGGGGTCTCATTCACGCAGTGCGCACTCGCACGTCTGGGCGACAAGATGCGACATTTGAGCAGATCTTGATGGAGGCTCAGATTGCTGAGGAGGACTTCGGCCTCAAGCCGAAGAGGGGCAGTGATGTCTTGGGAGCCAGTTCGAGTGCGGGGCCAGCGAAGCGTCCACATTTCCAGCAGAGGCAGTTCCAGCAGCAGCAGCCTCAGTTGCAGTTTCAGCAGGCACCGGTGCGTGCCCAGCAGCACCAGGGACAGGGCCGGAGGTAGGATGTCCAGTGTACCTTCTGCAAGAAGATGGGGCATACCCGGGAGGCTTGCAGGATGAAGCTGGGAGTCTGTTTATTCTGTGGAGCTCCAGACCACCAGGTGAGGGACTGTGCTGTCCGTACAGCTAGCCAGACAGGCCAGAGCAGAGTACAGCAGGCTAGAGGAGGCCAGCAGGGGCATGCTTTCACCATGGCAGTTGAGCCTACTCAGGCAGTAGCAGAGCAGAGTGCAGGTTCCGATCTTTCGATCTCCTTTCCGCATTTGCTTCCTTATTTACTATTTGAAATTCGATTCCATCTGTTCCTTGTCTGTTTGATGAAGTTGTTCTTGTGGTGTGATTTTCTGAGATAAGTCATATGGACTAGGTCGCCTCGATTATGAGATTTTAGAATCCTCTAGGGTCATGCTAGCAGGCATAGTGAGGACATATAGTCGGATTATGGTCGTATTTCTCGGGTGTGGGAATTTAAGGTTTTTGCTGCCAAGCATGCGGCAATGCAAAAATTTTAAATACCATAATTCTAGAGGTATGTACCGTAGTTGAGGACTCTGTGATTATCGTAGCCTTGCTCACTGGCATGACGGAGATTCTGAGTATCATGATTATTGGACAGACGCATACGATTATCAAATTGCATGAATTTTCTGTGTTTGCTTTGTTTTAAGTTTTGGATGATTCTTTTAAGGTGGATAGACTTATATTTGAGAGTAACTATAAATTTTATAAATTTAGTCATTTAATTCCTGCTTTAATTTTTGAGATTTTAATCATTTTAAATTTTTAGCCATGACTTGTGAGATTGAAATTTTACTATTGTTTGGTTTTAATTTCGAGGACGAAATTTTTTAAGGTGGATAGATTTGTCACCGCCAGTTTTCACAAACAGGGATATTTTGGTAATTTTTCACTTTAAAAATTATTTTGGAATTATTTAATTATTATTTGTATTATTTTGGGGTTATTTGAATCGGGTTCGAATTTTAACTCATTCCGACTTGTTTTGACTTGTTTCGGGGACCCGGGGTATTTTGACCTTAGCGGGCCCACACACTAGTTAGCCATGGCCCACATGTTAGATATTTTGGTTAGAGACTAGACTATTATTTTTAGTTAATATTAGTTAGAGATTAGTGGTTTCGGTTTGACTAAACTACCCCCGGTTTAACCCTTTCCTATTTATTAGCTATTTAAACCATTGGAGGGCAAACTTGTAATTATCCAAATAGGACAAAACTCCCATGTGTGGCTGGCCATAGAGTAGGGATAAGGAGGAGAGAGAAAACCACCTTTCCTTTCATTCTCATCCACTTTTTCTTCTTCTTCTCCAAAGGGCTCCTTCCACTTTTGAAGCTTCCTATTGATTCTTTCTCCAAACCAAGGTGATTTCTTCTCTAAACTTGTTCCTCTTCTCATGTAGAATGGTTAGGAATCCATTAGGAATGATTCCCATGGTGGTGTCCCCATTAGAGACCATTTTTGTGTCCTTTGGATATTTCTAGGGGTGTCCACATGTAGGATTGTGTCCCAATAGGAAAAGCCCCCATTTGGACTCATGGATATTGTTTTAATATTGTTTTTGTGTTGTTTTTATTAATATTCCAGATTTTACATGTTTTTAGAATGAGTTTCTCCATGTATCTATATGTATCATATTCATTCCTATATGTATTTATATATATATAGTTATATATATATCATTCTATACATATATATATATATATATAAAAAAAAAAAAAACAAAAAAAAAAAAAAAAAAAAAAAAAAAATATATATATATATATATATATATATATATATATATATATATATATGGTGGATATTGTGTTGTGTGTGTGATGTTTTTGTGTGGGTTGGAGAGCAGCCAGGTTCGGCCAGCATAGGGAAGGGGTGTGTGTGTGTGTTTGTTAGAGGGAAGGATGGGTGAATTTATAGGTGTGTGTGTTGGGTTTTGAGAGGGGAGTTTGTAATAGAAGAAAATGAGATTGAGGGATTGAAGAGGCATGAAGGGGGGGGGGGGGAGGGTTTGCTGCTGAATTCAGCAGCTAGGAGACACCAATTCAGCCCCATAATAGCCCTAAAACAATCCCTATGGCAGTCCCCTTGGACCCCCTTGACAGCCCTATGTTACTGCCTACTTGTTGTCCCTTTTTGACACACAAAATCAGTTCTTTTCCCACTCCAAACCAGTCCAACATGGGTACATGTTGCTGTCCCAAATGACAGCCATGTATTCCCTAAAATTAGCCCACATAGGAACCCTATGGCTGTCCTATTTTGCCAAGGACAGCCCCACCATTTCAGTCCCCTTGGACAGTCCAAAACAGCCTATAATCCCCACTTTTTCAGTCCTGAAAACACCCCAAAATCAGCCCATGTATGAGCCAATACATGGCTGTCCCTAAATGGCCTAATATCAGTCTAAACACAGCCCCAACATGTCCCCTATAACCCCACAAAATCAGCCCCACAAGTCCACTCAAAACAGTCCAATATTAGTTGTGTGTGTGTGTGTAGTTGTGAGAAGTATTTGAGGTTTGTGTGTGTGAGAGAGAGAGCCTAGTGAGTGATACTAGTATCCCATAGTTAGCCTATGTGCAAAACTAGTAGGAAACCTATAGGGGAGGCTTATAGAGTGTGGTATCATGTGAGAATGAGTGGTGGGGTGAGTGTGGTATAGAAAAGGGTAAATTCATGAGATGTTTAGATAGGTAATAGGGTAAACCTATACCCCGTATCCTAACATGGCCTAGATACCTAGGATACCCAAATTTCTTGGTAGGTAAACCTTAGATAGGTTGATATGTAGCTACCCTAAGGAGCCTAGGCTAGTGCCATGGGTATTTGCAAGGTTTTCTTGGGTTTGGGTAAGGTATCGGGATTTACCTTAGAAGGGTAAATGCTAGTTTTGCCTAGAAATAGGATATTGGTGTTAGAAGTCTAAGATGGTGTTAGAACTTGATTCCCGTGGTTGGTAATGATCAAATATGGTACTCTAAGACTAGTTTTGACGTCGGTTGACCTTTTTGACCAAAAGTCAACAAAAGTCAACCGAGAGTCAAACTTAGCCTTTAAGCGACCCGATTTGACCGAAACCAACCCAGAGTTGACCAGTTGACTGAAAGTCAACAGTTGGTCAATATTAGACTAGTTTGACCTAGGGTTGACCTAGAGTTGACCAGAGTTGACCAGAGTTGACTTTTTGACCAAAAGTCAACTGTAAGTCAACCGTTGATCCCGATTGACCTAGTATGACCTAGTATGAACCAGTATGGCCTAGTATGACTCAGTTTGACCTAGATTGACCTAGTTTTGACTTAGACTTGCATTCATGGCTTGTATTAGCTTTCTTTTTCAGTATTTAGCCCTGTTTGACTCATAGTATCTTATTTTAGGTCTGTGATCACTCTGAGTATCTGTTCACCTATCAGCTCAGGACCACAGGCGAGTACATTCACTGATAGTTTTCATTGTCTTGATATCTGCTATATCCGATTCAGTTGTAGTGTTATACTCGATTTCCAGTCACGACAGTTCACGGACTAGTATATGTTGGATCATGACATGGGATGTTATTCCTAGAGTTACATGGTATATTGGTACATATTCTGTCTTATTTCAGTGTATCGGTATAGACACCGATTTCAAAAGGGGACTTTCTACCCTCTTATGGAATCCCGTGTGATAACGTGTCATGTCCAGATCCATTGTACTATTCGGGGATGGGGGAGTTATTAGTGGTTGTGTGATCAATTCCCACATGATTCTATTGTACATATGGTTCATAGCTATACCCTCACCTCACGACGGGTAAAGCCTTACCCTATACGGTTCATAGCTTTCCATGGTGACCGGCCTTATCGTTTCTATTGTATTCATGGTTCATAGCCGGTCAGATGGAAAGCCTGATCATTTTTCCAAGCCGATCACATGACGCACTAATAATTCAAGGCACCTTTTATATTTATTATCTTGCGGTGACTAAGTTCTGTTCGGGAGAAGGGTTACAACCCCGGTCCTTGTTTGGTTTAAGGGTTGTAACTCGGCTTCCGAATAGTTCCCAAGTCATCCTACATATACATATACATTATCGTCCTTTACAGTACTCACATCATGATATATATTTCTAGTTGATTTTGTCTTGTATTTCATTATACTGTCTCTTATAGCTTTTGTCAATTCACATGGAACTGCTGTTGGTGTTTTGTACTTGCTCATTTTCCTGACAGGATACGTTGACAAAATTTTACAGATGACTTAGAGGCTGATTGCCCGACTTACTACGGGATAGAGTCGGATGGACTTGACCTAGACAGGGGCTTAGTGGTAGAGCCACTAGACTTCGCTCATCCCGAGTAGCCTAGTTTTAGTTAGGTTTGCCTGGCCTGCGAGCCAGCTAGTTCTTTTCTGTTGTAGCATCTTTATACTTATTACTATTCTGAGACTCTGGATTTTGTGTTAGCTGTGACTTGTGGATATTTCTGGACTCGTTTGTTGCTTATTCTATCATATCTCTTTTCCATGCTTTCTACCTTAGTTTTGATTTATGTGATTGAGACAGTATTGCTTTGTTCCTCCGTTCGGAGTGTATATACTGTACAGGTACATTTATCTGTTTAGTCGTAGTATTTACGGACCCTATATACAGCGTTCTACCGCCGATTCTGCGGCGTAGGCTGGACGTAACCACGTACTCGTGCCCCTCTTCAGGGTGCGGGTCGTGACACTAAACTTTCATGGAGGTCGCTGGTGATGCTCGGCCCATACTGCTCGATGCGGTGTCTCCATGAAGCGACACAGTCTCCCATCAACGAGGCTTGGACGTCGAGTTTGGGCACGGCCAAAAGCAAGCGGTCCATGGCCAACGGCCCGCATGGGGTGGGGTGATGGTTCTGCCCATTGCTCGACGTGGGTCGTCGGTTGCGAGCAGCCATGGTAATCAACTAGGTCCGGCGCAGGGATGACTGGTCGTCGGTAGAACTGCAGGTGCCGGCGCGAACTGGCACGCTTCGACCACCCCTGCTTCGTAGATGGGATGGCAGCATCGTGGTGATGGCCTTGAACGGCCAAGGGTCGCCGGCAGGGGTTCAACTTGAGCGACGCACTCCGGCGCGAGCAAGGGCCACCGGAAGGAGTGCGTGAGGATGTTCCTCGGCACAACCGTGATGTCGCGGATGGATTTGTCGACGTCCGATCTTGGCGCACGAGGATGAGGGCGTGGCCGATGGCTGTAAGAGGAGAGAAGGGTGTCGTGGAGGAGAGTATGAAGCAGAAGAAGAAAGGGAGGAGGGAGGAGTTATATGCGGCTAGGGTTAGCATGCCCTATTGAGGGAGTACAATACTTTATTATAAATATATACATACGAAAAACAATGAGGTGAAAGAGTCGGGTCGGCCCATAGCAGGAATTTGCACCAACCAAGGAACACAGGGTGAGAGTGAGTTAACCATGTTAAGTTCTCACTTTTATACATCTAAAACATAGATTACAAAACATGCCTAACATTTCAAAATAGTCTGGAATCATATTGATTGATATTCTGGTAGAATATAGCTTCTATTGTGATCTGTGAAAGATCAGAAACCAGGAATAACTATCAAAATAGTCATTTGTTGTCAAGCCAATGCAATGAATTATAACACAAGCATGAGGCTCACTGCAACAGAGAGAACCGTCAATAGACTCAACACCACATCAAAGCTACTACATATTTTAATTTCACATGCTTGAATGGACGAGATGGACTATTGCCACATTCTATGTATATTTAAATATGCTCTCAATGCAATAGAAATGAGGTGAAACAAAAGCTATGTTATGGAATCTAGAAAAGGCATACTAACTCATATTTCCTGGAAAGAATCCTTAATATATATAAAGCTCTGTAACTTGTTGATCCTGTGATTGCAAGTTGCTTTTTATCCAATGAAGAAGGGCCGGCCACTGCTCAGGGTAATCGCATGAATTATCGTTTTCAGACATTCGCCAAACTGCACTATCCGTGTCTCGATTTCTAATGACCTTGTACTCAAATTCTTAACCATAACTAAAATCATCTACTAATAATTAACTAATTAATTATTTATAAAAACAAATTTAAAATACCATTAAAATCAAATAAATAAATAAATAATATTTCAAACATTTCGGAAAGGGGAGCTACAATTTTTACGGTTACCTAATTTTTATAAGTTGGGTAGAATCTTGAATGGATACCCTATCCCATAGAATATGTGGATTCAGATTGGATTACTTTATAGAAACCCTCTCCATCTTTTCGGAAACCAAGGTACGATTGGACATACTTGCTCTCCCTTTGTATTTAAACTCGTTATTTTTTATATTAAGATATTTTTTTTCGAGGACGAAATTTTTATAAGTTGGGTAGGAAGTAAACCCCACCCCCCTAATTTTTATACATTTTCCTATATTTTCATTCCAAAAATTTTATGTTGACTCTATATTTTACTTCATATTTCTATTAGAATAAATTTAGCAAGTTTAAATACATATCATATATAAGATAATATACCATTTTTTTTATATAAAAACTAGATATAGTTGTTAAAAATATTCTTAATAAATTTACATTAAGTTTTATTTTAATTTATAATATTTGCTTGTTATTTAATTATAATGTCTAGTTTACATGGGTTAACAGGAATATAAGACCATGTTTGATGTTTTATTTTTATTTGATTTGGTATATATATATATATATATATATATATATATATATATATATATATATATATATATATTAACTCGCGAGAAATTCAATGAAACTATTATTCTCCCTCACTTGAACAGAGGAGTGAACGCTGTTAGGGAAGAAATTCTCTTCTAACCGATAGGAATCCCTCCTGAAGTGAACCAAATCAATTCTTGTTGATCCTATCATCTATTATGTTGATCCAATCAAATCCAATCGAACAAGATTTGATTTAAATCTCCTACACTAGGAAATTCTCTAGTTCGGTAACAAAAGAATATACATACCTCTCGAGTCTTTGTCTACTCTAGAAGTTCGTCGACTAGCTAGGAGCTTTCCCCGCCAGTCCCCTTCAATCCAGACGTCGGCAATCGCCAGAGTCTGTCCCTGCAGGAGCCGTGCATGCGTGCACAGCGAAGGAGCGGCCAGAGCCACTCACAGCTGGCTGAACAGAGCACTGTTATGTTTCAACCCGCCAGTCAGGTACCCATGTTCAACGCGTAAATTCTTCTAGCACGATCTATCCTTTTACAATCCGTAAATTTCTAAGCATATCCTAGATGACCCTCTCCGTATCCTAGCAATTAGTTTGGGGTGTAGTCATGCCATCGACCCAGAAAATTGATCCAAAATCCACAAAAATCTGTTTCGAAAACAGCTAGAATCGATTTTTGTGACCCGGTTCGAGGATCGATTTCGATCAACTCGTGCAAAATTTTTGAAAACTAATTGAACAATATCATAGACAACATATAGGATTTCAAATCACTTTTCATATTTCTGATTTCGTCCACTTTGCACCGCGAAAACAGATTTAGAAAATCGTGAAAATAGTTTACAAAACAGTAAAAACAATTATGAAAACCACCGATACGGCGTGCCCCGACAAACCGGACGACGTGGTCGTAACCCATGAGCATCGAAAGATGCGTATGGATGTTGTCGACATGTGGGATTCGACAAAACTCGATTTTGTTGTGCATGCGCAACGAAATCGAGGCGTATCGATCGAGATATCTCGTATCGGCCTCTTTGCAAACTATTCCATAACTTTGTGCATGTTCGTCATCTCGAACAAAACTTGCACCAACAGGATCGTTTCATTCTTCTGGTCCTGTATGCCAAGTTTGGTCCGATTCTGAGAAGCTCGACCGGAACGTCCTTTTGGCGGGCCTGCGATCGATCCAACGGCGAATTTGTGCACGGTCCACCGGAATCCAACTTTGGACATACGCTTAGGTTCATCTCATCAAACCGGATTAGTAGATATAGTTTGACAACTTTAGAGACCGTAGGTGCTGGCACACTTTTTGGTGCAAGGCGGGTCCAACGGCGGATCATTTTGACCCAAAATTACGATTTTGTCCCTGTGTTCAGAATTGGACCTTTGGGCAGGCATTATTAGATATTAAATTTATACCAAATGTATTGGTGATGTCTGTTTCAGCATCCGAGATTGTTTCGCGAGTTTGGTTTTGTGTGGCACACTGAGTGGTTGTATTATCGGTTTCACCAGCAAAGGACCACAGGCGAGTACATTTGTTATTTATTTTGATATTATTAATTACTATAGTTCATTGTTAGTCATTTGATATTTGATTCTTAACACGCTCGTCACACGATAGCATCTTATGTTTCTTGTTCATGTTATGTTACTATCTTGTACAAGGTGTCAGGATGGAGAAGTACTAATAGATATGTGATCTGACCGTAGACCTTGTTTTATTCCATACAAGTAGACCTTTTTATTTCATGCAAGTAGACCTTGTAGACCTTGTTTTATTTCATGAAGTAGACCTTGTTAAATAAAATAGACCTTGTTAAATAAAGTAGACCTTATAGACCTTGTTAAATAAAGTAGACCTTGTAATTAACTTAAATCTTGTGGTGTAACTGTCCTCAAACCAATCATATGTCAAAAGTACTTTAAATCACATAGATAGAATTCCATGTTGTTTTACTCTTTAACTGTTGTCATGTAGTTTCCTGTATATGTTTCTCATGGCTCTTGCTACCATGATCCTGATTATTTTATCACGTATTTTATGGCTAACCTCTATTTTATAGTCGTTATCATATATAGGAACTGCATTCAATGAATTGTACTCCTTCCATTCCTGACTGAAAAGTAAATTTTTTTGTTAATCGTGACTACTCTTAGCCAAGTGGAGATATGGGTGTACTTGCAGGCCAAAATCTAGGGATTAGCTAGATAGATGAATTGTAGTCATTTTTAATACTTGTAAGAATATTGTATTTTCTTTGAATATAAATCTTGTAAATGTTTAGCAATGTGAATGAGCAATAAAGATGATTTTGAGCATTTTGTTTTATTGGGGCCTTGACAGCGTCCTACCGTCGATACTACAGTGTAGGTTGGCTTGGACACACTCGTATCCAGAAAAGTGGGTGGGTCGTGACAAGTTTTTGTGGTGGCCTATGCAGGTCAGTTTTTGTAAAATTGTGCGAACTCATGATAGTACTGAAGTTGGTCGTAGTATTGTGAGCCTGCAACGAGAAAATGCTCATTCATAAGTTAGGGTTAATTTGATTTAAGAGAGTGACTAGGACTAGGAGTCCCTTGTTCAAATTGACCGTTGGGTAGTTAAGGTTGTTATATAGGTCATGTAATTTAGATAAGGTGTTATTAAATTTAGATAGCTTGACAGATCCCCATAGATACACTATTGTATTTTGATATGACGATGTGATCCAATATGGATAGACTATTCACTTGGTAAGTTAGACCTTCCTAGAATTAATGCTTTGACCTTGATAAATTATTTTTGCCCTCTTTAGATATCATCCTCGTACCATAAGTCTGATTTGCTTATTTAATTCCTATTTTGCCATAACGAATTACTTTTATAATTTTTGATTCTGTTATCCATATATGAGTCTCGAGTTAGTTTCGATTCAAAGATTTCTCTCAATCATTTGAGTACACATGAAATAGAGAATAGAATGTTTGTACTTCTCTTGTCTTCAGTTATTTCTTCCTTGATCAATCTTTTATTTTTAAGGATTGAGACCTATAGGACAAATACTTACACTTCTTCCATCTTGATTACACTGGGATCGGTTTGAGTTATTTTTCCTGCCTAAGTTGTATCACTCATTTGTTTTCATAAGTAATTATTCAATATTCTATTTACACCCATTGACTTTTAAACTAATATGACCTAGTTATCCATCTAGTAATTTTGAGTTAGTTTTGTTTCATGCTTGTCCCTCGATCCTTGAGTACGAGAGAAGTAGAAATTGAAAATTTTACTTCTCGTCTTCGGTCGTTTTCTAGTCGATCGTTTGATTTTCAAATTTATACCTAATCGATCATTTGATTTTCAAAATGGATGCATTCACTTCAAAATGCAAAAGCCACAACAGCAGCGGTGATGGCAGTCGTACCACTATGCCCCGCTGAAGCGGGGGCCATGGTGAGACGCCACAAGACACGCCACCGTCGTGACCACCCCGACCGCCGACCGACGTCCCCTTTTGTGTGTGCCAGGCGCAGAGCAGCAGCCGCGTAGCAGCAGTCGTGGCATTAACCACCCACTCGACCGCCACGACGTCGATATCGGTGCCCCACCGCCAGGTCGATGCCCCTCACGCAGCTAGGTACAACAGAGCCACGTGCACGCATGTGTAGAGAGGCGAATGACATGTGCAGCAGCAGCGCGGCGGCAGTCACCACAGATTATTGCAACCCTAACGCTCGACCGTGAGGGCCTGGCGCGACCCTGGTGAACCCCCTAACGTAGCTCCGTCTACCTCGACGCACGGCAAAGGCAATTCGTACGTTTCATATGAAATCCCGTCGTGATGCACGCGAATTCGATATCAGAATTAGGTTTCATTGCAGCAACTTTGGACTCATTTTCTAGAAATTTGACCATTGGATCGTCGATCTGATTCTTCGTCTCAATCTCGGTATATATCCCTTCGCTCACCTAAAATTTCAACCGTTAGTTCGATCGTTTGATAGATCAAAACTGGCCACCAAGTTGACCATTTAAAACATATTTATTTTAGACAGTTTCGTAGAGCCAACTTTACAGATTCATTTCTCTATATACGACATCAAAAGTTCAGTTCAATAGGATATCGTTTGGTTGCTTGAAATCGACACCAAAGTTGGACATTCGAAATCAAAATTTTCAACATATAGAATTCTAATTTTGAACTTAGGACACCAGATTCCAAATCTGTCACCACCATTGGACTCGTGGCGCTGTTTGACCAAGATTGACATATAATTTATCAAATTTGGACAACCTTTGACTTGGCACATTTTTCGAGTGGGTATAAAAGCCATAAATTTGGATTTAATTAATAAATAGTTTTATAATATTTATTTGCTATTAATTGTAGATTTGTGTGTGTATTATTTTATATTTTATTATTTTATTATTATTATTATTATTATTATTATTATTATTATTATTATATTATTATATAGTCAAAAATGGAAAAACAATTTTATTTGTATTCACAATAATTAATTGATTGCAATGGTTCTTAATATTGATTTTTGTTAGTTTAATTAGAGCCCATGACTTGAGCCCGCGGTTTAGCCCATCTCCCTACCCAAAACCTTTAGCCAACTCTCTACCATTAGTGCAACCTGTTAACACGCTTCATTCCCAAACCCAATAAACTAATACTACCGTTCAACCCACTACATCGTCACTCGTGATCGCTCCACCCGCCGAAACCCCTCCCCACGTAACCCCTTTTCTTCCTTTACGTACAGAAATCCATCTCTCACAGAAACTCCAGAACCATTCTCTCCCCCAAAACCTTCACAAACCCTTCATTGCTCTTCCAAACTTTCCCTCTTTTAAATCCGACCAAGCCCCGACGATCCCTACGACGCCTCGGACGTTTTGACACCCCTCTCGGTGCATTTTCGACGTACCGCCGATCGCCGACCGATCCCACGCTGACCGGCCAACTCTGGCCGCTGACCCCCGTGGCCGACCGCATCCCGTCGGACCCCGCCGTCGCACCAGCGTGCTTTCCCGAGCGCAAACCCGCACGCCCCCGCACGCGCACCAGTGCACTCCCTCGTATGCACACCCGTGCGCCCCCACGTGCAACAGCGCCCCCCCCGTGCACACGTTGTGCGCCCTCGTGCGTGTACCAGCACACCTTCGTGCAGCCTCTCGCGTCTCATATGACCCGCATGCGCCGCACGTTCCCCGCGTGCGCCCGTGCGTCATGCCAATTCCGTTCGCATGCCTACGCGCGTGTCCCCGTTGTTTTGTCGCCTTACGTAACCCCGAGGCCGAGGCAACCCTTCGGTTCTCCTTCCTTAACATTCCGGTATCTTATGGACCTTCTATTTTATTCAGAGAGAAAACCCAAATCCTGTCCGACCAGAATTAACAGAAAAAAGATTTGTCATTTCTGGGATAGTTAGTTTCCTAAATTGGATTATGTGATTGTGTAATAGGATTCATTAAATTGATTAATATATAATGTTAGCTTAGTGTAGCTAATAAATAATTATATGCCGTCATAAATCGCTGGATTATATATTTAAATATGAATGATGCGTGGATTAGTTAAATAAAGGGATTAATAAATGATTACAGTTCTAATCATGTTGTTCTAGACTTATTAAATACGGTATGAATAATTTAAGGTAGATAAAATATTATTTAGCTTACAAAAATGGTTTCATTACCAAAATGAGTATTTTGTATCTATGCAAACCTAACTAAAGTATTAGTTCTACCTATAAAATAAAAACCTATTTATTATTTATTATTTATTATTTTATTTAAAATATTAATTTTCATGTTACTATATAAATATTTAATTATTAAAAGATTATTTTATTTAGTAGTAGCTAATTATGTATATTGTGTTAAAAATATTAAAAGAGTATTTTTGCATAAATTATTTTCATAGTCGAGAATAACTACTAATTTGTCACGAACTTATTATTAATTAGATTAATAATAATTTCATTTAAAGAAATAATAAGTTTATTTATTTTATTACTAAAACCATATTTTTCTTATGTTACCCACTTAGAGTTTCTCTAAAATATTTTATAATTAAACAAGTGCATTATTATAATTATTGGTGAATTTAGAGTCGAGACGATTATCGTATTATTAATTAGAATTTTAGCAACCTTAGATTGGCAACTAAGTCATATTTCTCTAATATAGGGTTCAGTTCTGGGACTTAGCCTGAATATTCCTTGTCATCACCTACAGCACCAGAAAAAAAAAGGCAAGTATCATACTATTCTTGTTCGTGTTTTAATTAATAATTAAATGTGTTGCATCAATAGAACTATATATTGTATCGATGCTGACTCACGGGATCCCTTTTGGACCCCAAATTGATTGCTTGTTGACTTATTGACTCGGGATTGAGGAGTAGTATAGCAACTGTGACCAAACCATGTTACTATTATTGCCTCTATCGTGCTAACCCCTATTACACAGGGGGTTGAGCTGTACCGTATACTAGCATTAGGCCCAATGTTAGTATACACATTGAATCTACCATCCGGTCATTGATTACTATACGCTCAAATTACTATTGAATCATTGTAGATTGCATCATTGTTGCTTTTGATATTTTATTGCCCTTGATTCTTTATTATTATTGAGAAAAAATATGATAATTCTTTTAAACTGCCCTTATATCATTTATTACTTATTAGAATGCTGGATATGGATATATGTTCTTGCTCTCTTCCTGACTGAAGACCAATATTTTAGGTAATTACGAGGACGGGGAGCTTGCTTTTAGTTCCTACTATGGACCCGACCTGGGTTCTGAGGAGATAATTGAGCCTGGATCGGGAGCCCAGGAGTTTTAGCTACACTTGCCATCTAGTTTCTTTCTCTATTTGAATGCTGTACATAAAAAGAAAACAAAGTTGTAATAATTGAATGCTTTCTCTGTTTGTGTTTTGTTTCAGTTTGACATTACTTCAAATTCAAGTTCAAATAAAAATGTTTTAATTTTCCATATCCTAGAGTGTTATGCTTGTGTACTACGCGGTGCAGGCTGGGCATGATCTGACTGGACCCAGTATCTTGGGATCGGGTCGTAACATTGGGTCCAACGGCGGACACTGTTTTGACCTGAAATTATCATTTTGCCCCTGTATCCAGAATTGGTCTTTTTTGTAGCTAAACTTAGCTCTTCTTCTATTCTGCGACAGATGAAAATTTCTGTTTCAGCATCCGGAGTTGTTTGCGGAAGACTCACTTTTGATGCTTCCATTGATTAGATGGTTTTGTCGCGATATGTCGTCTAATCATCATTCAACCTCTAGGAAAGTGTACCTTGCCAATGTTCCAGTAGATAATTATTATTATTTTCTTATTATTGTATTTATTTTTTGTTATAGACTTTGTGGACGTAGGATCCGTTGATACTTAGCGTCCGAGGGTTATTCGGGTGTCAATGTCAGTTTACAGATATCAGGTATAAACACTAGGCATGACGTTGCATATTATTCTTGTCCATTGACATAATTGACCACAGGACACCGACACGTTCATGATGCGAGGTTTACATAATTATTCGTGGTATTGACCTCATAGTAGTATTCTGGATTGTTTATCGTGATTGTTTATCGTGATAATAGTGATTGCATGGACTTGACTATATGATAGATACTATACATGGGGTTGGACAGAACTTGACTACAGCGTCAGACCTATTATCATATGGTCTGTTGTTTATGTGACCCTTTAGCTCTCCAGCAGAGTAGAGGCTATCAATATCATGTTTGATTGTCCTTAGTCCCACGACATGGTACTTGGGACAATATCCTGCTGGGGTGCTTGAGCTTCAGTGGTTGAGGTCTGATATTCTAGTTCATGTTCTCACATACATACCACTTAGACTGGTTACGGTGGATACCCTTTTTTGTTCATTTATTTTGTTGTTACTTGACATGCTTTTATGTACCTTGCTAGTTGCCTGAGGACCAGGTGATCTCTCTAGGTAGTGGTCATACAGAGTTGGTCTACTGACTATGGAGCTATTGCTATGACCGACTCAGGTATTTTATCATGCTTAAATATTGTTTACTTTACTTATATTCGGCTCTTAGCCTAGTTTTATAGATCCATGTCGTTCTCGGGTCTAATCGTACATGTATGTTATTGGGCTGCAAACCATAATATATATTATTCATTCCTAATTTATTTATTCTGTGGATTGAGTTAGATTTGTTCATAGTTGATTGATAGATAGAATTAGAACACCAAGAAAACTTATACGTATTCGAGCCGGACTGGAGTCTACTCGATACATAGCTGACATGTATATGATCTCCTAGTTCTACGTATTTTAGGAGTGAGGCAATACAATCACCACATCCTTCCTAAGACCTGACTCACACTCTGATTTAAGCTTCTGGATTTGTGGGTCCTCAATCTGAGCTGCTCTAATCCTTTATATCAAGGTCGACTGAATTTGTAAGCTGGATAAAACATTCGTATCTTGCGAAGGTATCTCCTTAATCCTTATCTCCAGACGATCCTCGATAATATAATTCTGAGATGTCAAAATAAAATGATTATCCCTCCTGCTAAGGGCATCTGCTACCATACTTATCTTTTCTGGATCATACTAAAGTTCCACATCAAAATCTTTCAACAACTATACTCTTTTCACTAGAACATCTAACCATCCAACATAGGTCATCCTGCCAGTATCAATACCTTCCAAATCAAAAGGGTCAACGTCTTTACAGTAAAGCTGTTAACCTAATGGTTGTATCATGTTTTTGAATATGGCTTATCAATTAAAGTATAACATTATGATATCGCTAATAGTCTTGTAATCACTATTATGTTTATACTTAAACTTAGCATTGTCCTATGTTCATTAAATATATTATGTTGCTTTATTCGCCTAATATGTATTTCCAGACAAGTGGTAACAACATCGAACTTGGACATATGCAACCAAGAATTCATAACGGGCCAAAGACGATGTTATATCAAAAGATATCTCTGAACCGCCCAACAACATCTCCGGAGCCACGCACTTGGGGGTTCCACTACCTGGTCAGTGGACAGGGGTCGAGGAGCAGCGCCCGCCGTTGGGGATCGGGGGCAAAGTCTCCAAAAGATATTCAAATTTTCAGATCTGTTTATCTTTGGACAACTGCCGTCAAGAAAAAAGACGTTATCAAAGGGCTATTGGTTTTTATAATTATTTATGTATTTGATCTTTATTGAGTCAAGGAAAAATATGTACATCGAACGTATTGATACTTGGTTAGCTTTCTGTACTACTACCAAAAAGCCTACCAATTTTTCTATCTACCCAATCTACAAACTATACAAACCAGCCCACTCAAAGAGCCCAAAAACCAAAAAAATAAAATTACTTTCATCTACCTGATTGCAGGGCAACTGAACTTAGACCAAGTTATGCTCGAAATTGGACCAAACAAAGTCCTCTTGAACCAATATTCCTTTGGATCAGGTCACCCTGAAGACCCGGCTCCAAACGTTCAAATTTTTTAACGTAATGGAACCGAACTCTGCCCAAGTTCGATCCCAGAGAACCCTATAAATAGAGGAGAATTACTCATTCATTTCCTTCATCTCATTCTATCTTTTGTCTTTAACAAAGAGTTCTCTGAGCTATTCAACTTTTCTATCTAAGCTTTTACGACTCCTAGCCAAGCAAGTGCCAATTCGGTTCAATCTAGAAGTTGGTTCGAATTGTAAAGAAGGCTTGAAAACTAGTTCATTTTCATCCCATTTTATGTAGTCTGTAAGTCCTTCGGATCAAAGTCTTGCATATGTGAAGTAGTACTCTTCAAATTAGAAGCACATATTGTAAGGAGTTGCAAGCATTTCGGATTCAATGTTTGTATTTTACTGCATAGTGGATTCAATATCGAGCTAGAGTTTTCGAGACTAGACTAGTCCTTTCAGAGGAAAACAAGTATAAACCTTGGTATTTGAGTTTTCTTTTTTTGAATTATTTACTTTATGTAGTTATTTTATATGGCTTGCTTACACATCAATTAGTTTGTTGCCATAAATTTTCTTTTAAGTGGTGATTATTATTTTGCTACACACACGTACTCTATTTACCACTCTTAGAGGTGCTTAACGTTCCTACAAAAGCCACTCCTAAGGGTAGATCCATTCCAACAATCATCTTGATTATATCCATATTAACAATATTAATCCAAGTATCTCACATAGTCCAAACCCTCAAGTCCGTGCTATAATATACACCAATCCAATCTCGTACATCAAAGTCCTCAATCTATAGTCAAAATTCTAAGTCACCAATCATAAGTTATACATCCATCATAAGTCTTCCAAGTATGAACTACTTCTAATCCAATCCAGTTCGACCTCGATACATGCATTCAATTCACTCCTATTCCGCAACCAGCTTAGTACAAATCCATGAGTCAGAACAATCTTGTACAACAAACATTCATTCCAATTTAACGTATTCATTCCATCCAAGTTGTTTATATCGAATAAAAAAAAACTCTCTTTAGATATAAATCTTGCTTCAACGAATCAACTATTAATTTTATGCTTTTTTCAAGGTCCATCTAGCCAAGTCATCTTAATTTCAACATTATTCATAAACTATTATTTATCCTGGTAATAATCCTTAAGGATTTAATATTCCCCGAGACATGATCTATTTATCTTCGATAGACCTCAATATCATCGAGTACTATATAACCAGAAAATCATCCACTTACGAAACTCAAATTTGTCTCATCCAATTTACCTTTCATAATCGATGCCAATTCAACTTATCCATACACCACATTGCATCAGTTATTAACTTCCTCAAACCATCAAGTAATATAAATATCAATCTTGGAGTCACTATCGTATCTTCAAGCAATTCTCAGCTGCCATATCAAATCCTTATACTTGCCTCAAAAGTTTCAATCCTATATGATTAACCACAATCTAATACATGAATCATATTAATTTTCCTTACTCAAGTTATCCATTTTACAATCCAGAGTCCTCATCAACTTTAAATCCTAAGTTTTTAAAAATCATTCTCAATCATCTAAACTCATCTCAATAAAGGACATCTAAATCGTCATAATATCCAAGCAAACTTCTGAATTGTGGCTTTGTTCTATTCCATCTTGCTGGTAGACCCATCAAAATCCATATCCTCGATCAATCCAACATCACTAAGGCTATCCACTATACCACTAAGGGATCAAGCTAACCTGCAATTCCTCAAAATCAACTATAATCTATATATGCTCCTCAACCGCCACTGCTACTGTAATTATGTCCTAAAATTGGTCCTTCAATGACCTAACAAAGACGAACTCCTCCCAACTAGGCATACTGAACATCACTCTTTACCCATAAAAAGCTCAATCAACCCTGCAGGCATTAAATGCCCGAACACTACAACTAGACATGCTAATCGCACTCTGGCACTCCAAGATCTCGAACTTCATTCCAACGCGTGTCACAAATCGTATAGATACGAAAGAATGGGAAGGTCCCGAATCAAACAACGCTGCTGCAGTAAAATATGAGCCAAAAATATTACCTACAACCACATCGCCCATTGCTAATGCCTCCTCTAGAGACAAGGTGAAAGTCTGACCTTGGTCTTATTAAACTTCATGTGCTGTCTTCCCTGGCCATACTGTTGTGGCCTCTGCTAACCTTGATGTTGCCTCTGCTCAAATATCTGGGCCTACGTCGATAGAGGACGCTGGGCTAACGACCTTACTGCTAATACTGGCCCTCTGATCGGTGCTACCCTTGGAGCTAGTAACGCCTGAAATTGCTGAATTGGCCCTCTTAGCCCTGACATCTGCTGGCAAGTAGCCACCCTGTGATCTGGGCTAGCAAATGTCACCACCACATTCTAGAACAAGGGTATTTTGGTAATTGGTAAATTTTTTGATTATTTTATATATATTTCAAATTGATGATTGTGTTAGTGTCTTAATTGGTGAAACCCTAGAACTACATTGTGTAGATGTTAGCCATGACCATAGAAACTTGGATAGAGAGATTAGACAACTTAAGTTAGACTTTAATCTAGCTAGAGTGACATTAGAATCTATTAATTAACTTAGACAAGAAGCCACATTGGACCTTTTCCTTAAAGGGCCTTAAAATGACAAATAGGAAGTCTTTTTAGCATTTCATCAAAAGAAACCCTAACCAAACCATCATGGCCGGCCACGACACTCCTCCCCTTTCTATTAATAGCTACATAGCCTCCTTCTTCCCCCTTTCATTACAACCCCTAACCCTAATTTGTGTTCTTCTCCAATTTACCTCCAACATCCAAATTGAGTCCAACTTTTCTCAAACGAATTACAAACCCTTCCCCTTGAAGAGAGGAAACCTCTAATGCCTAGCGTGGGAGCATTTGGAGCAATTTGACTATTGGAGCTTGGTGGAGATCTAGATCTAGAAATTTTTATTGAGATTCCAACTCTCAATTGGTAAGATCCTTCTAAACCTTCTAATTTCTCATTCATTGATATAGATGCATTCATTTAGGGTCCCTCTTACATTAGGAAGGATTTGGGTCAAGTTTGAATTCATTTGAGGTGTATATCACGAGAGTATCGGATACGCACATCTAGTGTTCGATGAAATGACTCTTAGGACTTTCGATACTCTAATTTCAGTTTTTATTTAGTTTTTTTATGTGTTAGGACTGTTGAGTGATGTCTAGTGATTTTGGTTTGTTTTGGTAGTGTATTTTGATTGTGGGGGGCCGGTTTTGGATGTGCTTTCCTGTGAGTTCATTGTTTTGTTCACTTGATGTTCTGCCAAGAGGAGGAGTATGTGCAGTCTCGGTTTTGGTTTAGATATGTCCTATTTCATCTCTAATTCATTATTGCTCAGATCCTTAGGCATGTTTAGCCATCAATGTATGCCTCATCCACTGCACTTGCTCCTATGCATTTAAGTATCTAGAATCTTGTTATTTTGCCCTGCATATAGGTTATCCTAGGTAGCATATATGAACAATAGATGTCCTGTATTCCTTTGTATAGTTATTCAGTCCTATACTTTAATGTCAATCCTTTCACATATAGGGAGAAACTTGGTCATTCCCTACATATCCTTGGTATGCTTGGGTATCACTCTTCACCTTTGTTCCGGTATTTGCCTCTTGGTATCAGCTGATACATTTCGCATATAAACACTCCAGTTCACCATATTGTTATGTCCCCTCTTCGTGGTTAGGTCCACATATCTTACATTTTGTCCACCTCCTTTTAGATATTCAATCCCTCACCATTCAAGTATCAGTCCACACTAAGTTATCATCCGCATTTCAAAGTTGAAGTCCATTCCATGTTTAGCCATACTGAACATAAGTTCAGATTTTGGTATGCCTGTGTATTAGTATTTTTACTAGTCATTCATGTTCGAGCCCCATTAGTTCATTGTCCCTTGTGGGTTAGGTTCAAACATTTCATGCCCTGCCTTTTGGAAATTACCATTAGGAAACTTGTATCAGATAATGTGAAGGTTAGTGTTAGTATATAGATTAAGAGACTAGTTGGTATCTTGGTAGGATACCTGTTTGTATCAGAGAAAGAAGGATGTTTGGTTCAGTTAGTGATGTGAGTTAGTAGATAATATTAGATAATTGTGAGTGTACAGCTATAGGATGGCTACGTGTGAGTGAGGGTGTTGGTCATATGGCCTACATGAATGGAAGTGCACTGGTGAGTGAGGAAGTGCTTGTATGGGAGTGTCTTGAGTGAGGGGCTATATTGCTATTAGCTAACTATAGTAGAAAGGGAGACTGAATGAGTAGTAGCATGAGGGGACTAGTGTGTAGCTCTTCGAATTATAGGCTCTGTTATGATACTACATTGTGATGGTCATTCCATTTTAACTTCTCTTTCACTGTTCGTAAACTTCAAACCTTACACTTGAGGGAAGACAAATATTTATTGCCCTGCCTTGGGTTATCAGACCTTCAATTGTTCAGGTATGCATCCAGTCCTTATTGGTTAAATTTCCTTTTTATTCAGTCCAGGTGGGTTAGCACTGTTCTGTCCCAAATTACTTCACCTTGCTTCATTGCCCTGTACTCATACATAAGTCCTATCCAACTTGTTTTTTGATGCCCATGTTCTGATACATGTTCCAGTATCTGACCTTCCCATGTACTCAATCTTCCTTGTTAGCAAGTGGTTAAATCCCTCCTAATGTATCAACCTTCCATTCAAGTATCGGGTTTTAGATGTTAGCCACATCTTGGTTTAGTCCCTTCCCTTTACTGTTAGTCTCATTATCCTTTAGATCATTCCACTTTGTATCAGTCATTTGGAAATAGGAGTATCAGTGGATACACTTGAATGTGCGTAGTCCAATTTGATTCTAGAGTTTAGTCTAATTTGTTTATTTGATTAGTTGTATATATATGAGTCCGTGTATACTTAGGAAATACAATCTTCCCTCTACACATTCAGCCCATTGGTTCTTTGTGTTTAGTCCAATTTTATATTAGTTAGCCATTTCCACATTCATTTATTAGCAGAAGTAAGTTAAGAAAGAGTTTACATCAGAGGTAGGAAAGGGGGAGTGTATACACTGGTATGTGTGTGGGAGTGATGGCAGTGGCCAATTGTATGAGAATGCTATACTTCATGAAAAGGGTATCTCATAATTGTGTGTGTATTGAGTGTTGAGTGAATGAGTGTTTGGAAGGATGTATATGTTCATGTTTTAGTCCACTTATAGCACTGTTTAAGCCATACCCTATTTTAGTTAGTTGCCATTGCCCGATGTTTCAGTTCCCTTGTATCAATATTTCCATTTGTGTTCAGTTTCCTTTTTTGGGGCTACACCATTACCTACATGTCCAGCCTTGAACTTCATGTTCAGTTCAGGTTCTTAATCATTGCATTAGTTCTATTTTCTTTTCATTTAATACATCAGCCCCTTTTGGTCATGTATCATAAGGGGAATACTTATATTCCAACCCATAATCCCTTTGAAAATAGGTTACAGTCCCATTTTAGCCTTGGATGAGTGATGTAATGTTTAGTCATAATATATGAGTTCTGTCCTCATTTCTTAATATAGGTATATGCTATAAGAAATTAGGAGAGGCACATGAGTTGAGTAGTAAGGGGTACCAAGAGATAAGATTAGGAATGAAGTGTAGATTAGGAGAAAGAGCAGTATTAGAGTGTGTGCTTGTGTATGGAGAGAGTGGCAGTATAGGGGGCTATCCATGTATCATATAGAAAGAGGGGGGATTTCTATGTTAACCAAAAGAGGGAAGTTATAGTATAGTAGCATGTAGATGGTGTAGGAACGAATCGTAAAGCGCAATACTCTAGAGGAGGGGTGAATAGAGTAGGCAGCAGAAAATAACTAATTAAATAGTTAGCAGCAAGATCACAGAGATATATTACAAGTAAATAAATGTAAAGACAGTGATCAGAAAGCAAACACAAAGACGGCGATGTATACTGGTTTCCCTCTTGTGAGGACTAGTCCAGTCGGAAGAACTCTAGTTTCCAGTTGAATCCACTATTAGAAAATACCGCAAGTTTTCATACGAAGTCCTTACAACTTCTACAAATGCTAGCTTTGATCTGAAGTACTCGACCAACTTTAGTTGTGAAGTGTCTTTTTTCAATCAAGCCTCTGATTACAATCACTCTGAAGCTTCTAGACCGTACTGCACTGGCAAATCGACTAGAGGATTGTAACTGGCTTGGTTTTTGAAAATGAAAGCTTTAGAATACTTAGGAAGAACGTAGTAAGCTTTAGAGAGAAGAGATGAAAGTGAATGAGTGAGTTAAAATGATCGAAATTCTTCTCTATTTATAGTTTTTCCAAAGGCAGAACTCTGTCAGAATTCGGGCAGAACTATATGAGAAAATCTCGGCAAGACCCGTAACTGCAGGAGGACCAAGTTCAAAATACAACGTCCACTAACCGAACTCTAGCCGAACTCTGGCCGAGTTCTGTCAGGGTTTTGTCAGGGTTTTTGCAAATAGATTTTTGTAAATAGGGGGCTGTTTTTCAAAATGTAGGATATTTTGAAAATATTTTTTAGGGTAGCCTATTTGCCAGTATGACTCAGTGTACAATGTATTCCTAGACTCAATAAAAGTGAAAATTACATTGCATACAACTCATACGATAAACACAAGTTCGGTCTTGAACAGATAGGTAGTAGTTCTTTGGCAGTTGTCCAAGAGTCCAAATTAACTTGAGTAGCCCTTATATCGAGACAGAGTTTGTTCAATTATTAAAATCAAATTTGACCATGACCAATGGGCCAACAATCTCCTCCATTTTGATAATTGACAACCCTTGACCGATATAATATCTTTGATCAATAAGATTTGAAAGATAATCAAAATTGTATTGTATCCTGAAAAAAATGTTTCTGTATCCTGCAAAAGATATTAGATCCTATTTCTCCCCCATTGTCACTTAGCAAAATAATTGCAAAGAGAAAAGCTCCCCCACAATTCATGCATAAGGAACAAACGTTGAAGAAATACAAAAATAATATAGATAAACAAATATTTCACAGGCAGTTTATATGTTGAAGCATAAAGAGAGAGTGCTATAACAAGAATATGAATAATGCTAAACTGAAATAAAATACGCTAAGCAGAGCATAAACTAGATGTTCTCAATACATCAGCTCAGTCAGTCACAATCTCAGTGCAAAATAAACTAAAAGATAGAGTACTAAATGATATCTTGGAATGTCGGAGCATTTCCAAGTAAATGTAGACATAACAAAGTCTAAAAAAGTGGCATATAGACAAAATATAATACGTCTAGATCACAAATTCTCTGAAGAATCATCATCAGCAGTGTCAGCATGTCCACCATGTTCGGATGGACCAGCTCCATAAGTGCTAGCTCCAGAAGGGTGTGGAGTAGCACCAGAACCACGATACCAATCATATGCGTTACCAGATTGAAAGATAGTATGTACCGCCTCATCCTCATAGTGGTAGCCGGAGACACCTGGATCTCTGGGAAGTGAAATGGCAGAATGTCCATTCTGGGTGAAACGAAGGTCGATAGTTGGCAAGAGCCTGGAACCGACTCACATCACGGAACTCGCGTTCCCTGGATGTGTCAGTGATGAATGTGCACAGATCCGGGAGATGCTGATGAATACCTTCAAAGGTTATAGGGTAATCATGATGAGGTAGAGCAGGAGCAGTAGGAGGTACAGAAGGAGCGGCTGCGCTGCGACATGACAGTTGGAGATACTTGGGCTCAGGGTCCAGAGCAGAAGTGGAAGGATCAATATCAAAACGTTGAACGATGCATGGAATGAATATCGCATAAGAGAGATTCTGATCTCTTCCGCGACAACGTCCCACCCTCTGAATGATAGTCTTGGGAACCGAAAATGGAATTCCCTTGATAATGTGGTAGAGGGCAGACAGTTCAAGATTTGTAATATCATCCTTTGAAGTAGATTTTGGTAGAATAGTGGAATAAATGATGCGGTGCAACTCATAGTTAAATAAGTTCAAGTTTGCTGCCTTGAACTTTTCAGAACGAACATGGACATGTGCACAAAGGTTTTTCTTGAAACTGATAAGTGTCGTGCCATCGGAGAAATCGAACTTAGTGATATCATCAAGCGAGGCACCTTCGTTAGGAGCACCAAGGATTTCTGCTAAGATGGTATCATTGAACTCGATGTTGATACCGTCGACACGAGTTCTAAAAGTAAAAGTGTCCAAAACAAAATTAAAAAAGAACAGTCTAATGGCATTAGTAGCTATAGGGTATTTGAGGGTAACAAGTCTGTGTAACCCTATTGTCTTAAACAATGGACGGTGGTCACAAAATACAGTCCACTTAATCGGGGCTCCAGTGCATATATTATGCGTCGCAAAGTCAGTGTACCATAACAATGGATGATCATGAGTTTCAAAGTAAAACTCATTGAATGTACTGTCGGCCGACTGGACCGGGGAAAAAAGGGAATCCTCTGGTGGATTCGAAGACGAAGCCTCTTCACTGGCGTTTGTCTTCTTCCTCTTGGATGGAGTGAATCTCTTAGGCATTTTCACCCAAAAATGAATTTAAACTAATGAATTAAAAGAGATAGAAGGAGAAGTTTATACCTTCCGAGAATTGAGTATATGGTAGAGACAAAGATTCTCCGCACAAATCCAAATTTTGGATTAAAATATCCAAGTAGAGTAGAAGCAATAGGTTGGAGAAAAACTAGGGTTTGGAGAGGGGTTCGGGCGGCAGCTGCTGTCGAAAGAGGAGTTTGGAGGAGATGAAGAGAAGAAGGCCTCGGGTTCTGACTTAAAAACATATACCACCAACAGAACTCGGGCCGAACTCAGGCCGAATTCGCCTAGGGTTCTTTTGATGAATTTTTATATTAAAAAAGTTTTGTAGGCCACATTCTTTTCATCAACCCCTTTCAATTATTTAATTCCAAGTTTAGTAATTTTAAATTTCAATTAATATAATTAATATTATTTTATAAAATTAATTTTGTTACACAACGACTGTTTCTGATTAGCTGTAGAGGTACTGTCCCAGCTAACCAGAGTTCACCGGAGAACAATTAAATACTGCTTCGCTTCGACCATAGTCGTGGTGACAGACAAACCCTTTGTAGGCTTGTCTCAAAAACAATTTTTGAGTACTGAAAAATAATCGATAAAACAAAATTAATTAATATTATTGATATCTAAAATTCCTAATTCTCGACGTAAATAATTGAAACGATCTTCCGCTAAAGGTTTTATAAAGATATCAGGTAATTGATTCTCCGTGTCTACATATACAAGGTTTATATCTACATTTTGTTGATGATCTCTAAGAAAATGATGTTGAATCTCGATATGCGTAGTACGAGAGTGACATACTGAATTCTTAATCAAATTAATAGTACTAGTGTTATCATAGAAAATGGGTATGTGTGTGTATAGTAAACCAAAGTCTTCTAAGGTTTGCTTCATCCACAAAATTTGTGCACAACAACTTCCCGCGGCGATATATTCAGCCTCAGTCATTAAAAATGCGATAGAATTTTGTTTCTTGCTAAACCAAGATACTAGAGCTTTGCCTAGAAAATGGCTTGTGCCGCTAGTACATTTTCTATCTACTTTACATCCAGTAAAATCAGCATCCGAATAACCAGTTAGGTCAAACGACGTAGTTTTTAGATACCATAAGCTGACAGAAGAAGTGCCTCTAAGGTATCGAAAGATACGCTTAACCGTGCACAAATGTGATTCCTTAGGGTTGGCTTGAAAATGTGCACACAAATAAACACTAAACATTATATCAGGTCGACTAGAACTTAAATAAAGTAAACTAGCAATCATACCTCGATACTTACGTATGTCGACCGGTTTGCCTTGTTCATCAATATCAAGCTTAGTTGAAGTTGCCATCGGAGTGGCAAGTGGTTTGACTGCTTCCAGATCGAACTTCTTTAATAAATCTTTTGTATGCTTGTCTTGATTAATGAACGTCCCATTGTTGGTTTATTTGTTTTACAGTCCGAGAAAGAACTTCAATTCTCCCATCATGTTTATCTCAAACTCATTTTACATACACTTTAAAAATTTTGGTAGAGAGATTCATCAGTAGATCCAAAAATGATATCATCTACATAAATTTGAATTAAAAGAAGATTGCCATTAAAAGATTTTATAAACAGTGTAGTATCAACATTTCCTTTTGTAAAACCATTGTCAAGTAGAAAAGAGCTTAGACGATCGTACCAAGCACGAGGAGCATGTTTCAAACCATATAAGGCTTTCTTTAACTTGAAAACATAATCAGGATTTTAGAAATCAGCAAAACCTGGAGGTTGAGCTATATAAACTTCTTCTTTTATAAAACCATTCAAAAATGCACTCTTGACATCCATTTGAAACAATTTAAAGCTATTAAAACATGCAAATGCATATAGCATGCAAATGGATTCTAATCTCGCAACTGGGGCATAGGTTTCATCGTAGTCGATACCTTTCTCATGATTGTATCATTGAGCTACGAGTCGCGCCTTATTACGAGTCACTAAACTGATCTCATTCAGTTTATTATGAAATACCCAGCGGGTGCCAATGACCGGATGATCAATGGGCTTGGGAACAAGTTCCCAAACTTGATTCCGTTCAAATTGGTTCAATTCTTCTTGCAAAACATCTAACCAAAAATTATGACTACATGCTTCTTCATTATTTTTGGGTTCAAGCTGTGAAATAAAAGCAACACAGGAAGCTATATCTTTACTAGAGGAACGAGTACTTACACCCCTGGTAATCTCACCAATTACCAAGTCCTTGGGATGGTCTGCCAAAAATCTTATTTTTTTGGCATATCCTCTAGATTGCTGGTTCCGACTTCTGGTTTTGTACATAATTTGCTTGGAGAATCAGCTGGTGCTTTGTGTGAAGGTTTCGTAGGAGCTGTACTTGGTGTACTTATGTCTTTATCATCATCATCGACTGAGTGTTGATTGAGTTCGTCAAATGTAACATTTATCGATTCTTCGATGATCATGGTTTTCTTGTTGAAGACTCTGTATCCTTTGTTCTTTGCCGCATAACCTACTAAAAACATACCTTCATCGGCCTTTTTGTCAAATTTACTCAGATTGTCTTTAGTGTTAAGAATAAAGCATTTACAACCAAATATTTTGAAATAAGAGACAGTAGGTGTTCTATCAAACCATAGCTCATAGGGAGTCTTCTTCAATATAGGTCGAATTAGAACCCTATTGAGAACATAGCAAGCTGTATTGACAGCTTTAGCCCAAAAGTATTTTGGAAGACTAAACTGGTTTAACATTACTCTAGCCATTTAGGATAGAGTCATGTTCTTACGTTCCATAACTCTATTTTGTTATGGAGTCCTAGGACAAGAGAACTCATACAGATAACCGTGTGTGTCACAAAATTGCTTGAACTCTACATTCTCAAATTTGCTTCCATGATCGCTTTGAATATGAGTGATCATGAAACCTTTTTCATTTTGAACTTTCTTGCAAAAGGTGACGAATTCTGACAATGCTTCATTCTTGCGTGCAAGAAAATATACCCACGTGTATCTAAAGAAATCATCTACTATTACAAATGCATATAACTTACCACCTAGGCTAGCAGTTCTACTAGGTCCAAATAAATCCATATGCAGTAATTGTAGAGGTCTAGTGGTACTTACATCGTTCTTGGATTTAAATGCGGACCGGGTAGCTTTGTTCTTTTCACTTTCACTACATACCGTATCCTTCTTGAAAGAAATGTCATGTAAGCCTCGTACCAACTTATTTGTGGATAATCTTAAAATTGTGTCCATATTTTCATAACCGAGTCTTATATGCCATTGTTGACTCTTATCACTTTTGGCCATCAAGTATCTACCTGCTTTGTTAGCATCTTCTAACAGATAGAAAACATATATATTGTCTTCCATGATACCTTCAAAGATAGTACTACCAGTTAAGCTATCAACTATAGTACACTTGTCTTTGACAAAGTTAATACCATAACCATGGTCAGCTAAATGGCTTATGCTGAGCAGATTATATTTTAACTCGGTAACTAGACAGACATCTTTTATCACAGGGTAGGGGGCCTTACCAATATTGTCGATACCAATTATATATCCTTTCAAATTATTACAGAAGAAAATGTATCCTTCTTTCTTCTTCGACAGTGTTACGAATAATGAAGCATCATCGGTCATATGCCATGAACAACCGCCGTCGAGGATCCATTTGCTTCTAGCATGTGAAGGGTGTTTCACCTACAAAAGAATTTGCAGATGAAAACTTTGGTACCCATTTCTTGTAGGGTCCTGGAATGTTAGTTTTTGATATCCATGAACATATCTTTAAATCAACAAGCTTTCTAACTCTACATGAAGAAGAAATATGACCAATGGTGCCACAATAATGACATCTATTATGTTGAATGTCGAATGCAGTGTGTTGTACATTATTGGTAGGTCTTGATTTTTTAGTATAGAAGAATGCATGTCTATTTGTCTTCTTGGGCAATGGTTTGGTTTGGTTTGTTCTGACAGAGTTGGGTTTGATAGTGTTCCGATGATTCGGTAAGTGACACTTGTTAGGGCTGGAAGAAGCAACTTTAGGCTATTTTTCTAACCAAATTTCTAACTTTTTGGAGGTGTCATATAAAGATCTCAAATCAGCATTAAGTGCATCATTTCTAATCAGTGCATACTAAAGACTCTTCTTCTCCTTGAGTAAGTCTTCCTCTAGCTGGGTAATGATCTTGTCCTTTTCTTCGGATAGTCTTTTTGTCTCGTACAATAACAGTTTAACAGAAGAAAGCTAACCTACCTCACTAGAATTATCACTACTTCTAACCTCAGCTAGTAGGTCGGTAAGTCTTCCTATTTCACCTTTGTACTCCTTGAGTACCTTCTTAGAGGTCTAGTATTTACTACGCAGTCTTCTGTAATCCCCTAAGAGGTTAGTAAAGGCTTCACCTAGTTGTTCAAAGGTAAAATCATCATAAGTATCAAACAGGGGGTTAGTGGTCACCTGATCGTAAGCCATTAAGCATACATTTACAGTGTCATCTGATTGTTCATCTTCTGAGTTGCTAGCTTCACTTTCATGCCATATGCTTGTATTAGCATACCTTCTGGATGTAGATTTCTTCAGGTAGCCTGTGTCATATTTATTGCTTTTCCTGGTTGACGATGATGCTATTGTAAATTCTTTCTTCATGTATCCTTTCTTCTTACAGTAATAGCAGATAGGATCTTCTTCGTTGTTGTTGTTGTTGTGGTTGTTGCTGTTGCTGTTGTAGTCCTTTGTTCTTCTGTTGAATCTCATTAAATTCTTAAACTTTCTTACCATAAGAGCTTGATCTTCAGAGTCAGAGTCACTATCATCAGAATTATCTTCGATAGTTCTTCTATGTTGAGCCTTGAAAGCGATCGACTTCTCGGACTTCTCCTTTGGTGCAGTTTCTTCAGTCTTCAAGTTCCATCTCATGAGTGAGTAGCTTACCCATGAGTGTTTTGAGAGACATTGTTGAGAGGTCGTTCCCTTCAATGATGACAGGGGATTTACAATATCCAGGAATCTTGTGGTTACTGTACTCCTTACCTAATGATGACAGGGGATTTACAATATCCAGGAATCTCGTAAACATCTGAGTGACAGATTCGTTTGGCTTCATTTTGAATGCCTCATAATCCTTAGTAAGTCTGTTGATCTTTGACTCATTGACTTGTATTGTTCCTTCGTGGGTTACTTCGAGAAGTTTCCACACTTTATTTGATATTGTGCAAGTAGACACCATGTTAAATTCAATCTTGTCTAAGGTACAAAATAAAGCATTAATAGCACGTGCGTCAAGACTGGCCTTTTTCTTTTCATCCTCAGTGTACTTATTATGGGGTTTTTCAACCAATAAATCTTTAATAAGAATACGAGGAGGCTTTTTATAGCCATTAATAATAATAGACCATAAGTCAAAATCTAGAGATTTCAAGAAGAAACTAATCCGTATTTTCTAATAAGTGTAATTTGTACCGTCAAACAGTGGAGGTCTGTTTGTGGCTTGGCCTTTACTTGTGAACTTCACAGTTGCCATGTGTTATACGGTGATCTATGTAACAGTTAAGAATAAAAAAATATAACTGCAATGTTACCTTGCTTTACCTGTATAATCTACTCTGATACCAATTGTAGGAATGAATCATAAAGCGCAATACTCTAGAAGGGTGAATAAATTAGGCAAGTGAAAAATAGCTAATTAAATAGTTAGCAGCAAGATCACAGAGATATATCACAAGTAAATAAATGTAAACACAAATATTACTACCAAAATATGTCAAATTAGCGACGAATTTTGCGACGCCAGTTGAAAACGTCGTCATGTTTTGTGTATTTAGCGACGGATGTAAATGACGTCGCTGAACGTCACTATCAGCGACGTTTAGCGACTAGTAGCGACTGTAATTATAGTTTGGAAAGAACAAATCGCTATGTAGTCGCAAAACGTCGCTGATGTATTTTATTCAGCGACGTTTAGCAACATTTAATCATGTCCGTCGCTATCCTATTAATAGCGACGTCTAGCGATGTCTCACTTAGACGTCGCTAAAAACTTTTATTTAGCATTCCGGGAACCCGATCGATTTCATTTTATTTCCTAAATTTTTATTCTCCCGTCGAGCGCTCTCGTTTCTCTCCCCTCCCCCTCTCATCTCCGGCGACCGCTCCCCCCGACGAGCTCCCCTCCGACGAGGCCTCCCCCCGACGACCCCTCCCTCCGGCGTTGCCTCCCCCCGACGATCGCTTCCTCTCGTTTCTCTCCCCCTTCCTCCGGCGTTGCCTTCCTCCCTCTCGTCTCCGACGACCGCTCTCCCCTGGTGACCTCGTCGTCGCTCCTCCACCGTCGACCCCTTCGTCCCCTGCTTCGCTCCGGCGACCCCTACCCGACCCAGTCTAGGTATACCTAACCCTAACCCTATCTCCCACTGACACGGCACAGACACACACTTACATCAGGACTGTTAAATCTGAATGTGGATACACACACACACTTTTGCACCACTGTTAAATCTGAATGCAATATGCATATATGTATGCAAATGGGAATACATGGATATATGCAAGTTGGTAAGCACATATGAATGCAATATACATATATGTATGCAAATGGGAATACATGGATATATGCATATGTATAAAGAATAGAATGGGTGAATGTATTATGCATGTTTAGATAACATATGTGATAGACATATATGTATGCATAAATGCCATGAACTAATAATCAAGTGTAATGCATAAATGTTAAGAAATGAATGCATGAATGAATGTAAAAATGCAAGCATCTATGCAAATATGCTTATGATTGAATGAATGCAAGTTCAAATACATGAATGTAATGTAAGCATGTATATATATGTAATATGTGTTCTCTATGACTTCTGATGGTGTGTGTTTGATTGCCTAGGCTTGGTTAGGCCTAGTGAGACTTGACTGGACTAGGATTGACCTAGTTGACTAGTATAAGCATGTATATATATGTAATAGCGACGTTTACCAACGTCTTTACTGACGTCGCATATGTTTAGTTTAGATTCTTATAGTTTATGTTTAGATTCTTATATGAATTGCACACTCATATTTGTGTCATACTAAGTGATTTTGATATCTAATATACTAAGGAGTATCCTAGTACCTACAGTGTATAGAGTATCCTAGAAGTGTAGGTATAATTGGTATATCGTATTACATAGAGTGTATAGAGTATCCTTTCGGTCTATAAGATTTACTTCACTCATTTTGTCAAGACAAGTAAACTTTTTAAATGTTGACGGTATATATACCGTCAACATTTAGTTTTGCCTTGTAGCTATAGGCAGTTGCCTGCATTTTGCCTTATAACTTAGCCTTCGGCCTGTGCTTGAGCAGTGTGGACTTCTAGATTAGGGTGTTAGTTCATGATTAGCATTGTTTAGATATTAATTTCAGTTAAAGAGTTAGTTTAGATTAGGATATTAGTTTATATTAGAAGGAATATGAGAGTCAGTAGATGTTAAAGTAGGATATTAATTTATTAGTTAGGATAGATAGTTTGAGTTAGGATACAGCTCAAGTACAGGCCAAAGGGTCGATATTGGATATTAATTTAAAAAGTTTTACCTTTCTTGACAAACTGGATGAAGTAACTCTTGTAGACCCAAAGGGTCGATATTGGACAGTTGGGATGAGTACCAGAATCGATATCGGATTAGTATCGACCGTATCGACTTAGTATCGGCCGTATGTACTTAGTGTCGTGTACTCCTACAAGTACAATTATACTTTAAACGTATGTACTTAGTATCGACCGTATCGGATTAGTATCGGTCTATCGGATACGACACTTTGACACAAGACAGTTATTTTAGTCCCAACACAGTTGTTTTTATTTCTTCCTTCAAATTCTTTGTTTGTAATATGTGGAATGAATGAACATTTTATGTTGCGCACCCATATCTAAACTGTCTTAACATCCATTCACTAACTGCAATGTGTATGTATCTATCTTACAGAATTATTCTCAGTTGGATATGGATATGAATTACTACTTACAGAATTATTCGTAGATGTACAACCGTCATCTTGATGATATATGCGGTGTGTGGGATGAATTCATAGAGGGTGTACAGCACTTCCTGCAGTTTGCCAAGGCGTTCCCTCAGTACATGGACGGTACCAAAATTAAGTGTCCGTGTGTGAGATGTCGCAACTTGAAATATCATCCAGAAGTGGAAGTCACGTATCATTTATACTCAAAGGGTTTTACGCCGAATTACTATCAGTGGAGCGCGCACGGAGAACTTATATCTTTAGCATCGGAGTATGAGTCTTATGTGGATGTCCACAACAACGCTGCTTACGACGATAGGTTGGTGAACATGATTTTTGATGCGACGGGGCCTAGTTTCGATCCGGACGATCATGATGCACCTGAGGAGGCATCGAACGCCGATGCTGCATAGTTCATGGAGTTGCTGGAGAATGTAAGGACTCCATTATATCCTGGTTGTGAGGATCATTCGTCGTTGGAGGTGGTTTCAAGATTGTTGAGCATCAAGTCCGATTTTAACATGTCGCAAGATTGCTACAACCGTCTTATGGAGTTGCTTATAGAAATATTGCCTGAGGGTGCTAAGTTGCCTAAAGACTTCTACCGGTCTAAGAGGATGGTGAGATCACTCTGGATGGGATACGAAAAAATCGATGCATGTCGCAACGGGTGCATGTTGTACTACAAAGACGACAAGGATGAAGACGCCTGCAGATTTTGCGGTACCGATCGCTACAAGGGCAGTGGTAGAGGAAAGTCTGTCGGTGCCAGAAAGCCTACCGATTCGATGCACTACTTGTCGTTGACGCCGCGGTTGTAGCGGTTGTTTATGGTGAAGTAAACTGCAGAAAACATGAGTTGGCATAAGCGGAAACATACCGAAGGAGTGTTGGATCACCCATTTGATGGAGAAGCATAGAAGCACTTTGATCGAGAGTATCCAAATTTTGCTTCTTATCCACGTAATGTCAGATTGGGTCTCTGCTCCGACGGTTTTACCCCATTCGGACTTTCGGGATCCCAGTATTCGTGTTGGCATGTGATCGTCACTCCGTACAATCTACCACCTTGGATGTGCATGAAGACTCCGTATATGTTCCTCACAGTTATTATTCCAGGTCCGAACAATCCGAAAAGGAACATCGATGTATATTTACAGCCATTAATTGATGAGTTGAATCAGTTGTGGGAAGTAGGTTCCAACACGTACGATGTATCTAGAAAACAAAATTTTCAGATGCGGGCAGCTCTTATGTGGACCATCAATGATTTTCCGGCCTATGGTATGTTATCTGGATGGAGCACGCATGGTCGTCTTTCATGTCCGTATTTCATGGACCGCACTAAGGCTTTCCGTTTGAAACACGGAGACAAACCGTGCTTCTTCGATTGTCATCGACAATTCCTGCCGAAGGATCATCCGTACCGGAGGAACATGAATGCTTTTCATGCTGGCGTTGTGGAGAAGCTAATCCCCCGCCAAGGTGGCCCGGATACACGATATGGGAAAAGATAAAAGATTTACCAAGAGCTATTGAAGAGCCTACTACGGGCTACAAGTGTGACGGATTTGGTCGCACTCATAACTGGACGAAGAGGAGTATATTATAGGATCTGCCATATTGGAGCACCAATCTGATTAGACATAACCTTGATGTCATATATATTGAGAAGAATGTATTTGACAACATAATTAATACTATAATGGACGTAAAGGGGAAGACGAAAGACAATCCAAAAGGCTAGATTGGACTTGAAAGAAATATGTAGACGTCCTGTATTGCATTTGATAGAGGACGGAAATGGGAAGTTGAAGCAGCCTAAGGCAATTTTCTCACTGGAGAAGGAGGATAAAGTGAGACTTTGTAGGTGGATTCAAGGTCTGAAATTTCCAGACGGGTATATTTCGAACATGAGAAGATGCGTCGACCTCAAGGAGAACAAACTGACAGTTATAAAGAGCCATGATTGTCACGTATTCATGGAGAGGTTAATTCCAATTGCATTTCGAGAATTCTTACCCCCGGTTGTTTGGGATCCATTGACCGAGCTTAGCATATTCTTCAGAGATCTTTGTTCTAGTAAGTTGCTCGTCGATCGTCTAGAAAAGAAGGAGAACGATATTATGGTAACACTGTGCAAGCTCGAAAAGGTATTTTCTCCTGGATTCTTCGACTCCATGGAGCATTTGACAATTCATCTTTCCTATGAGGCACGTGTTGGTAGGTACGTTGGTTATCGGTGGATGTACCCATTTGAGCGGCATTTGAACCACCTAAAGAGGAAGGTGAAAAACAAGACTCAGGTCGAGGGTTCTATTTGTGAAGCCTATATTCTCGAGGAGATTACAAACTTTTGCTCAATGTATGTCAAACCTCATATTGCTACGAATGGAACGAGGGCTCCGAGAAACGACGACGGTTATCAAGAATCTAATGATGGAATACTAAAAGTATTCAATGCGTCCGGAAAGCCATCGGGGAAAATGAAGAAAAGATATTTGAATGACGAAGAGCTAAGGGCTGCTCAGTTGTATGTATTACTCAATTGCGACGAGGATGAAGTGGAGAAACTAGAGGGGTAAGTAATTAATGATGAGTTTACGTCATATCAATGTAATAGTATAAGCTAATATTATTGTACTAATCGGCGGTTGCTTCGTTGCTTTTAGCACATATAATGCTGAGTTGAGGTCGGCTAGACCCTACCTAACAGACGAAGCATTAGAATAAGAAATGAGACGTCATTTTCCTTCTTGGTTGAGTGAATATGTAAGCAGCCCGGTAATTACTGGCCTCTTTTAATGCATCTGCACAATAAATAACTTACTATCTCTTCTTTGGTATTCAGGTCGATCGTCTAATTTTACCCGAGATTGAATTAATTATAACTCTTGCCAAGGGACCAATTATTTTTGTTAAAATATGGCCAAGTTACTGTGTCAATGGCTTTCGGTTCATGTCGACAAATGCTCCGATCAGAGACAACTTCCTGGATCTTGATTCCACGAAAAACAGTTGTTTGTGTATCAAATCTTCGAACTACAAAGACGTCGATCCAGAAAATGATTTCTTTGGCATCTTGCAAGAGATTGTGGAGTTGACGTATAATTATGGCAGAGAACCTGAAAAGATCGTGTTGTTCAAGTATGAATGGTTCGATCCAACTGAAAATCAAGGTTAGAAAATTGACAAGCATGGTCTTGTGGATATAAACTAGAAGCGTAGATATCAAGGCTACGAACCATTTGTCCTAGCAACTCAAGCTCAGCTCGTGTACTTACAGCTTATCCGAGACGGGGAGCAACGAAGTCTGAATGGTGGGCAGTATGCAAGACTAAAGCTAGAGATACTTTTGATGTTGACAAAAAGCTTATCAGGAGGACAAGCTATCTCTTGTAACCAATATTGTTGATATGGACTCCATGGAAGTTATACATTACATGACACATAATGTAGAAGATGTAGAATTATCTGAAGAGGAAGACGAAGCTGACGAAGATGAAGATGAAAGTGAAGATGAGAAGGAAGATGAGGTCGAGGAAGACGAACAAGATGATTATTCTGAAGATGATTGAGAGAGACGTACTTTCATTTCCTTATTATGTAGAGTTGGTTATTATCTAGTCTTGTGACTGAACGGACAAAGCGGAGCGTCACCGATCTTAGAGCGTCGACGGAGCACAACGTATTAGATCTGCAGGCATCACAGATGACCATGGGCGAGAGGCTGAGATTGATGCAGGATTCGGTGGCTGATAGCAGTGATAGAATATTATCTACCATGGATTCATACCACGAGCGACTTGCAGCGTTGGAGCGTTATCGTCCTCCGGGTGCGCCTTCATCGTCGTCGACTCCGCCGGCGCCACTGCCTTCTTCATCGACACCGACTCCACCGACGTCACTACCTTCTTCATCGGTGTCGATTTCACATGAGGACTATGAGCTTTTTTTATCCCTTCGTCGCGGCGTGCCCTCTCCTGCTCCAGATCCCCAGTAGTCCGAGTTAGGACTGTTTGTATTGAGTGTTTGAGTACTTGTTTTTTCTTTGTATTTGTTTGTGACACTTGTTTGTTGGTTGCATAGATACATTGATTATTGGTTGTGTAGACCCATGATGATTTGGATATTGGTTTATATATGTTATGTGGACTATGGTTATTTTATGTTATTCATTTCATTTGGATGCTAATTTACCGGTGTTGAGTGTTCCACAGAAGTGGTCGGCGAACCCAGGGATAAAATTTGCTTGTGTATTGTGTTTCAGATTAAACTGTAGGGAGAAAATGATTCTGTGGAGAAAACTGCATACTGCAATTTATTTATTTTTATTTTTTTCAAATTTAGCGACGTCTACCGACGTTTACCGACGCTTTTCGACGGTACACTGCGTCGGTAGACGTCGCTAAAATGGCATATATTGCCAGTTTACCGACGTATAGTGACGTCAGTTTCGTTGGTATGCGTCGGTAAACGTCGGTAGGCGTCGCTAAATATCCCAAGATTTTACCTCATTTTTCCAGGATATATCGACGTTTAGCGACATAACCAAACGTCGGT
The DNA here is from genome assembly GCA_029216955.1 of Iris pallida. Lineage (NCBI taxonomy): Eukaryota > Viridiplantae > Streptophyta > Magnoliopsida > Asparagales > Iridaceae > Iris > Iris pallida. The sequence continues at coordinate 1,080,014 of JANAVB010042220.1, read as the reverse complement.
ACTATATACCGACGCATAGCAACATTACAAACGTAGGTAATTTTCCCAGGGAATACCGACGTATAGCGACATCATAAACGTAGCTATTTTATCGACGAAACGACGGTAAACGTCGGTATATTACCGACGTATCTTTGCGTCGGTAAACATCGGTGTTAGCAACGACCGGCGACGTCTTTCCAAACAGCGACTAAGGTTTCCGCGACAAGGGGAAGACATCGCTAAATACGTCGCTACAATGGTTTAGCGACGTCTTTTGGCGTTTTAGCGATGTCTTTAGGCGTCGCTAAAGTGCCTTATTCTGGTAGTGGATCAGAAAGCAAACGCAAAGAAGGCGATGTATACTGGTTTCCACCTTGTGAGGACTAGTCCGGTCAGAAGAACTCTAGCTTCCAGTTGAATCCACTATTAGAAAATACCACAAGTTTTTATACGAAGTCCTTGCAACTTCTACAAACGCGAGCTTTGATCCGAAGTACTCAACCAACTTCAATTGTGAAGTATCTTTCTTCAATCAAGCCTCTAATTATAATCACTCTGAAGCTTCTAGACCATACGTACTGGCAAATCGACTAGAGGATTGTAACTGGCTTGAGATTTGATAATGAAAGCTTTAGAATACTTTGGAAGAACGTAGTAAGATTTAGAGAGAAGAGATGAAAGTGAATGATGAGTTGAAATGATCGAAATACTTCTCTATTTATAGTTTTCCAAAGGCAGAACTCTGTCAGAATTCGGGCAGAACTCTATAAGAAAATCTCGGCAAGATCCGTAACTGTAGGAGGACTGAAGTTTAAAGTACAACTGCCCACTAACCAAACACTGGCCGATCTATGGCCGAGTTAAGTCAAGGTTTTGTCAGGGTTTTTGCAAATAGATTTTTGGGACATTTGAAATAGTTTTAAGCAGTTAGAAGCTTTTTGTAAATAGGGGGCTGTTTTTCAAAACATAGGATATTTTGAAAACATTTTTTTAGGGTAGCCTATTTGCCAGTACGACTCGGCGTACAATGTATTTCTAGACTCAATAAAAGTAAAAATTATATTGCATACAACTCATACGACAAATACAGCATCGGTCTTGAAAAGATAGGTAGCAGTTCTTTGGCAGTTATCCAAGAGTACAAATTAACTTGAGTAGCCCTTATATCGAGACAGAGTTTGATCAATTATTAAAATCAGGTTTGGCCATGACTAATGAGCCAACAGATGGTATGCATATGTGTATATATATATATATATATGTTATGTATATATAAGATGATTAGTAGTAGTTAACTGCCTATTAGCCAAGTAGCTATATAGCCTAGTAGGTGGTAGTTGACGAGAGGCTGGGAATGGTATCACCTAGAAACTACTAATTCTGACCCAAGTTTGACTTTGACCTAGAAGAGGCCTAGAAGCATGTAGTTAACTCATTTAAACACTACTATTTACTCTAGAACAACAAATAACATTGTATATCTCAAATATAGGTTTGTGTGACACCACCTTGGGCATCGATCCTCATTCGTTGCTCTGGACACCAGGCAGGTACATTCTCTGATAGTTTCTTTTATTTATTTGAGGATTACTGTGATTCAGCGTCTAGTATAGTTCTATTTGATAATCTGTCACAACACGTATTGGTATTCTGGATTCATTCACTCATAACATAGTATTTGACTCGTCTAGCCTCTATTACTTGAACCACTCAAAAGAACCACCTACTCGAAATACCTACAAGTACTAATTATTCCAATCATGCAAGAACTATTACTACAATCAAGATAGTCGTCGCCACTGGGCCCAACGTACGATGTGCAGTATTCAACAAGAACCACCTTACAAGAAAGATAGCGGTCGCCGCTTGGCCAAGCGTGCGATGTGCCGTAATACAAAAAATATAGCCGTCGTCGCTCGGCCAAGCGTGCGATGTACCATATTTACTCGTCTAATCATGAAGGATATCCATCGCACGCTTGCCAAGTGTGCGGTATACTGTATTTACTCGCTACCCATTTACAAGTCGAAAACAGTATTTCAAATCACACTGGCTTAGTATCGTGCACTAGATTCACATTATCTCATGTTTTACAGATTGGACTCGTATTACATTGTTCTAGTTTATTTATCTCTATTTACAGTCTTTATTGCCATGCTCTTCTATTTCTCTGTATTTACTTACCTTGTTCTAAACTGTCTATTTCATTACCTATCTCAACTTCCATGATTCATCAAGTATAACTGTCTATAACTGCTTTATAATCTTTGTCATTTATTTGGGGTTGCTAGAGGAGATGTGCTCGTTCCATCCTGACTGGAAATATTTTTCAGATGATTGCCCGGAGGATACATGTCCTACCTATTATGGATCTGAGGAGGGGATAGCTACCTTGGGTCCCGATTCTCAGGAGTGACCAAGAGATTAGTTTAGTGGACTTGTTTTAGATTTTTCTGTTTGAACTTGAATTGTAATAATATGAGATTTTGACTTTTTATTGAGATTTATTTCAGATATTATTTAGTTGTTGTTTGTTAAGTCTTTATAGTTACTTAGACTTCTGTGATATTTTATCGTACTTTAGATTATGATTGAGTATTATCATATCTTTATACTTGTCCTCCATTCGGAGATGAGATCTATGACAGGTACATTATATCATTATGTGAGTTGATAGTTAGCGACCTAGAACAGCGTTCTACTGCCGATTCTGTGGCATAGGCTAGGCGCTGTTATGCATTCGTGCCCCTATACCGGGTGCAGGTCGTGACACATTTTTAGTGGTAGCCCATGCAGGTCGAGATTCGCATTAGTTGTACTACTATGAGCATGCGATAGGAGATAAGGAATAGGCTTAGTGAGAGTATACTCGATCACAACTAGGTACTCCCATGGGTTTGAATCTACTGATACTCGTGCAAATCTAAATAATCTATTTCATATATGTCCTTCTTTGATGATATCATCCTTACACCATTATTGACCTCTTATTTGATCTTTCTTCAGGATGGTGGAGACTAGGTCACATCGCTCCGTCCCAACGGATACTGAGAGGTCTGCCACCTCTCATCCGGTTCAGCCTGCAGCTGAGACTGCTCCGCTCTTTACGTCTGCTCACGTGGGAGTATCTTTTACTTTTGGGGGTCCTCCTCCACATGTTCCAAGGATTTCTCCAGTCATTCTCAATATTCTTTAGCATCCACCACCACCTCCTGCTACGATGGATGTCGTACAACTGTTTGCGCTCTTCAGGGAGATGATGGACGCTCAGTTCCTCCATTCAGCTGATATGAGGCAGGGATTGAGAATGCCAACCAGGTGGCGATGGCAGCAGTTGAGAGAGTGGCTGCTCAGCCACAGGGAGGACAGGAAGAACATGTTCAGAGGCAGAGGTCGGGTAACATTATTGATTTTCAGAAGATGCGGCCAAAGGACTTCAAGGGTGCGAACGGTATCCTGTACGCAGACGACTGGATTGAGGATATTGAGGGGATCTGCCATCTGGCACAAATTTTGAAAAGTCTGCAGGATGAGGCAACGGACAGCCAGATGTTCGACCTCGCCCTGACATGGTACCGTACCGATTTGAGGGTCGGAGTAGAAGGGTAAACTTGAGAGGCGTTCAAGAAGCTTTTCAATGAGAAGTTCTTCCTGGATGTGGCTCTCAGTACCTTGGAGAGTCAGTTCGAGAGCGTCGTCCAAGGGAATAGGACTGTAGAGGAGTTTACCGGAGAGTTCTTCCATCTTAACAGATTCGTGGAAGGACTGAGTGATGTAGCGAAGGCCAGGATGTTTAGAAGGGGCTTGATCAAGGAGGTCAAGTCACTAACCAAGAGTGACCGTGATGCTACCTTTGAGCAGATCTTGGCAGGAGCCATGGCAACAAAGAATGACTTGGAGCTCAAGTCCAAAAGAGGCCGGGATGATTCATGAGGGGCGGGTGGTAGTGTGAAGTGTCCCTTTGTTGTCACCACCACATTCTAGAGTAAGGGTATTTTAGTAATTGGTAAAAAAAATTGATTATTTCTTATATTATTTAATTTGATGTATTATGATTTTGTCATTTGCCAGTGAAACCTTAGAACTAAATTGTGTAGATGTTAGCCATGACCATAGAAACTTGTTAGAGAGGTTAGACAACTTAAGTTAGACTCTAATTTAGCTAGCACGTCATTTAGGACCTATTAATTAGCTTAAACCTTAAGTCACTTTGGACCTTTTCCTTAAGGGGCCATAAATTACATCTTATGAAGGCCTTTTAGCCAATTTCACCAAACCCTAACCCTAGGGCAGCCCATGACTGGCCACTACTAGCTATCCTTTGCCTATTTAAGTAAACATTAGACTCATTTTTTTCCTTTCATTGCAAACCCTAACCCTAATTTGTGTTCTTCCCCAAATTTGTCCCCTTTCATCAAATCAACTCCAAATTCAACCAAACCAATTGCAAATCACTCCCCTTGAGTAGAAGAGGTCTCTATTGGCTAGATAGGAAGGATTTGGAGCAATTTGACTAGTGGAGCTTGGTGGAGATCTAGATTTAGGAGTTTTTATTGAGATTCCAACTCTCAATTGGTAAGAGCCTCTAAACCTATTAAATTTCTATTTTATTTTCATATATGCATTCATTTAGGGTCCCCCTAGCATTAGGTTAAGTTTGGCTCGAAATTGGATCCATTTAGGGTACGTATTTGAGGAGTATCGGATACGTATCTCAAGTGTTCGACGAAATGCCCCTTAGAACTTTTTGTTCTCTAATTTCTAAATAAATTATATATTTGGGTAGCCAATTATATGTAGATTACATTTGTAGTTGACTGAGTTAATTTTTGTGAAGTTTGTTGTGTCGAATTGGACATGAGGATATTAGGCCAGAAATCTGCCTGTGCACAGTTTTTTCCCTGCTACCTAGGGTCTGACACTCGATACCTACTGAACCATTTCACTTCCTTTTTCTCCTACATCTAGGGGCAATAACTGTCAGCTAGTGCAGGAAGTTGGGCTTTGAGCGATGTTGATTATGATCTGTTATTCAACCCACTGATTCACATATGTGTAGTTGAGCACTGCACTTAATGTTCTGTTCACTTGGACACATTTTACTTTGATATATTGACACTGTGACACCTTGATGTAGGATACTTGCACATATATTCACATGTTTGTTGCACTTGCCCTTGTATGGACCCTCATTCACATATTCACTCATCCTCACACACTCGAACACCCATGTCACATTGCACATGTACCGATATTACAATCACTTGTTGCACTTGCCACTGTGACACATCTCTGATACTATTTGACACATGTTCACCTTCACTCTATGACACATTGGCACATGCTATACACATATGTACACATGACCTACAATTACCTACTGACACTTACACTTGTTAAAACCCAAACAGCACTATGATACATGATGTATCAGAGCACTCTCTGGATGTATCAGAGATACATTCTCTGTTGCATCTATACTTGACACCCTCACTGCTCTGGACATTTGACACTCACACTTGCTATGGCACACACACACACACACATATTTCATTATATTCACATTCTCTGCTGACTGCACACTGACACTCGTTCACTCATCTACTTACTTGTATGTGACACAAACCCATTTTGAAAAATATTTGGGGGCCGTTTGGTATGCAGGATTGGACAACGTAATGTAATTGGCATTACGTTGTCAATCTAATTCGGGTGTTTGGTTGGGCAAAAAAATAGATGTAATGTAATCGCGATTACAAGTTTGATTACATTACATCAGTTTCTTCTAAACTCAATTACATCATAAAATCTAAGTAATCGCAATTACATTACAACTTAAGCGAAAGGTTGGTATGCTATAATTTGGCCCTTTTGTTCATTTTTGGTCATTTTTTGTTGTTTTTGTTTGTTTTTTCGTTTTTGGCCGTTTTTGTTCGTTTTTTGTCGTTTTCTTCGTTTTTTGTCATTTTGTTCGTTTTTGGTCATTTTTTGTTGTTTTTGTTTGTTTTTTTGTCGTTTTTTGGTCGTTTTTGTTCATATTTTGTCGTTTTTTTGTCGTTTGTGTTCGTTTTTTTGTTTTTTTCGTTTTTGGTTGTTTTTATTTGTTTTTTGTCGTTCTTGTCCTTTTTTGTCGTTTTTGTTCGTTTTTTTGTCGTTTTTGTTCGTTTTTGGTTGTTTTTGTTTTCTTTTTTGTCTTTTTTGTCCTTTTTTGTCATTTTTTTGTTGTTTTTGTCCTTTTTTGTCTTTTTTGTTCGTTTTTTGTCATTTTTGTTCTTTTTGGTTGTTTTTGTTTGTTTTTTTGTCCTTTTTTTTTGCCCTTTTTGTCGTTTTTGTTCGTTTTTTGCCTCTCTTTTAGTTTTTGGTTTTTTTTTGTCGCTTTTGTTTATTTTTTCTCATTTTTGTTTATTTTTTGTCGTTTTTGCTAGTTTTGGGCCTTTTTTGATTTTTGGTCGTTTTTGCACATTCTTGGACATTTTTTTGTCGATTTTGCACTTTTTAAATCTTTTTGTCAATTTTGTGTTTGTTTTTTGTCATTTTTGTTCGTTTTTGTTCGTTTTTGTTTATTTTTTATCGTTTTTGCTCGTTTGGACCAATCTTTTTCGATTTTTGGTCGTTTTTTGCACATTCTTGGCCATTTTTTGTTGCTTTTGCACTTTTAAATCCTTTTTACCAATTTTGTACATTTTTGTCGGTTTTGCACTTTTTTTATTGGTTTTGCCTTATTTGTACGTCTTTTGCCTTTTTGCACGCTTTTTTTAATCAATTTTGGTCAAATTTTTACGTTTTTTATCGTTTTTTGTCGATTTTGCACATTTTTTGCCATTTCTGCATGTTATCTATCGATTTTTGTCGATCTTGTACGTTTTGGCCATTTTTCACGTTTTTATCGTCTTCTATCGTTTTCGGTCGATTTTGCACGTTTTTTGTCGCTTTTTTATCCTTTTTTTGCTTTTTGGGTCTTTTTCACTTTTTTTTGTCGTTTATGCTCGTTTTTTCTTTTTGTTTGTTGTTTTTGTCGTTTTTGTCGTTTTTGTTCCTTTTTTGTCGTTTTTGGATTTTTTTGTCATTTTTGTTCCTTTTTATCGTTTTTTATTTTTTCTCTTTTTTATCGTTTTTTGTCATTTTTTTTTCTTTTTTTTTCGTTTTGGTCGTTTTTTTTTTCATTTTTTGCCCTTTTTTGTTTTTTGTCATTTTTCGTCTTTTTTTCTTTCATTTATTGTTGTTTTTTGTCAATTTGTTTGTTTTTTGTCACTTCTTTTATCATTATTGGTCACTTTTTATGGTTTTCACGTTTTTGATTTTTTTTTTGTCGTTTTTCTTTTTTATCGCTTTTTATTTTTGGTTTTTTTCCTTCTGTTTTGTTCGTTTGTCAATTTTTGTATTTTTTTATTTTTTGTTATTTTTTTCGTTTTTGGTGTTTTTTAGCAAAAAACAAACCATTTTCCCCTTATTTATTTATTATTTATTTTTAGTTTTTTCTTTTAAAATTTTTTAGTGATCCACTTTTTTAATTTTATTTTGTATTTAAAAAAATATTAAATTAGAAACTTAATTATATTACATGGTAAACCAAACATATGAATGCAATTGACATTACATTACATGGTTTGATTACATGCTTCAACCAAACATAGTAATGTAATTGTAATTCCATTACATTACAAACTCAATTACATTACAAATCCAATTCCATTACGATTACATTACAATGAACCAAACGCAACCTTAGTCTCCATTTGATTTCAGTCCAGTTTTGATGCTTGAGTGTCCCGTCCTTAACTTGGATTACCTGCATGCACACACTTTAAATGAACACTTCATTAGATGTCATGTACTCATGCACCCATTGCATTGCATCTGGAACCACTTCACTGCAATCCTCTTACCTTCACTAACTTGTAGCAGTTCTAACCCCCTTTACATATCAGACTTAGTTCAGTCCTTGGGACTTCTAAGTATCAGTCAGTAAGAGGAAGCCTCGAGTGGATTACCTTAGTTTAAGACCCTTGGAATATCAAGGGACATGCCCTGTAGCCCATCCTTAGATGACCAGATCACCATAGGTGTCCAGTCCTCTTTGAACATGTTCAACCCATCATTAGTTTGTTTCAATCCAATTACTCTATGACAGATACCATCACATGACAAGTGTATCAGTCACCACATGCATTAGTTTTATTCCTTAGATGCCATGCCCTGAACTCACTTTTCAGTTAGTCTTAATGTATCTGTATTATAGGTGTAATAGAGAGGCTTGAGTATAGGATTATATATGTGTACTTATATTGTGTTTAGTCCATCTTTTGAATGTTCAGTTTATATGTGTTAGAGTGACTAGGATAGCTGACTAGATGCATAGGAGATTAAGGGGTTGGTCAGAAGATCATAGCAGTAGGTTTTCTTATACAACAGGCCATTGGCCATCTGCAGCGTTACATCCACTTGACCTGGTTCAGATACTGAACTTGGATGTTATGTCCCTTAGACACTTAGTTCAGTCCCTAGTGTTACCTGTAGCCATTCATTCAATGTTCAGAGACTTGTTATATGTTCAGTTTGGTCAGTTCATTAGATATCAATCATATAGGAGTGTGTCCCATGTCAGATATTTAAGTGTGTGTCATAGTGTAGAGATGTGCTTGTGTTAGAGTCTAGAAGTGAAGGGGAGATATTAGGTATCTATGTTAAGCATGTGTATACAAGATTTGCATATGACCAAGTATCATAGGAAGAAGACAACGTGTTGTATTAGGTAAATAAGTTGGGCATATGGGTTAAGTAGTTGGAAGCTAGATTGATAGATAGGTAAATGAATAGTTAGATGAGCATTGGAGGCATTACAATCTGAGAATTAGAGTGGATGTACTAGGGTGTGTTATAGAAATAGGTAAATGCTAAAAGTGTGGGATATAGGTAAATGAATAAGGATAAGGTATAAGGTAATGGAATGGTTTTGACCAAGTTGACCCTTGACCTAGAATTAGCCTATTGTGGACACACACAAAAAAGAAGAAGAAATGTTGTCTTTTCTTATTGGCGCAAGGTACCAAAAATCGAGTACGCCTGAGAGATCCCGCAATGAGGATCCTCGAGTACAAAAAGAATTCTGGGGAATGGAACGATGGAGATCGAGCGGCAGTTGCTCCTTTACTCCGTTGACACTCCAATTGCAAAAGTGGAAGAAAACCTAAGAAAATTGCTAACTCTCGGCTCACTGGCAAGAAGTGCAGCAATTTGTCTCTTGAAAATGCTCTCTATTCTGTGCTTTGAAGAGGTATGAGACCGCTTTTTATAGTCATTTCTGTGCTGGAATGATGTTATGCGACCACATGAGAAAACACACTAATTTTCATGTAGACGTATGGTACTGCTTTAGGCGCATGCAGACTACGTGATCATGGGTTGATCGTGGGGTTGACGTGGCTGCATGCTTCGGTACACGACTGCTCATGGAGACTAACGTGGTCGTATGCTTCGGTGCACGATTGATCGTAGGTTTGACCGAGTCGGGGGCTATTCTGACTTGGGTGTATAGCCTGAAACAGGGCTATGTGCCCCCTTCTGGAGGAGCCTAGAGTGAGCGCATGGGCGCATAGCTTGCTTTGGTGACTTGGGCGCATAACTCGCTCTAGTGACTTGGGCGCATATGACTCGCTCTGGTGACTTGGGCGCATATGATTTCTCTGGCTTGGGAGCGTATGACTTCTCTGGCTTGGGTGCATGGTTGTCAAGACTGCTGAAATTTTATGCTTCGACATCTATGAATATAGGAGAATGCCATAAGCATTGAAATATAGGTGAAATAGGTTATGACCTGTGGTGTCATGGTATAGGACTGTATATGTGTATATATAATGGGTAGGTTGATTATTGCATGGTAGTACCTATGTGCACAGGATGTGTATGGATATGAGTTGGCCTAATCTAAAGTATAGAAGGAATACAACTTAGTGTTGCCTAGTACAGGCTAGAAAACCCACATGTAGCTTAAATTGACCTAGTTGACTTGTATTGACCTAAAAAGGGCCTAGAATCATGTAGTTGACTCATGTAGATTGCATTATAAACTTCAATTATCATATATTGAACACATTATAACATATATTGCTCTAAATAGTACCTTGTGACTCCGGTTTGGACATCTGTATATATCTGTTGCTCTGGGTATCAGGCGGGTACATTCTCTGATAGTTCTTTCATTTACTTGATGATTACTGTATTTAAGTTCTAGTATAGTTTTATTTGATTCTTTGTCTCAACATGTATTGGTTTCCTGTCATAATAAGTATTAGTATTCTGGATTCACTCACTCTCATATATGTATTTGACTCTTCTAGCCTCTATTACTCGAGCCACTCACAAGAACCATCTACTCG